>APFE031070445.1:35258-52132 GCA_000404065.3 Pinus taeda
AATAATTCTTTCATTCAGGTGTTCATTTTTATAGTTTTTTTAGCCATAAAATTTTTCCATAATGTCATGCTTGGAATATTTTGAAAACTTGAGATTTTTTGTAGTTATAATCTTTGGTTTTAATTACATGGTTGAAAAATTGTCAAGATTTTAATCTTTTTCTAATTCATGATATTTTACCTTTAATGGTATGGTTGAAAACAATTTCAATTTCAGGGTTTTTTAGAGTGAGGATATTTTATCTTTAACAACATGGATGGAAATTGTTGAAATTATCAAGATTTGAGACATGATATTTATCTTTAACATCATGTCCGAGAATTGTTGGAATTTTACAGTTTTTCAAAGTCCAGATTTTTCCTCTTCAACTCCATTGCTAAAAAAATGTCAAAATTGTAACTCGGTTTTTTTTTTTTTTTTATTCTAGAATAAACAAGAAAAATTTAAGGGTGTTTTTTTCATCCATTTTTCAAAAAAAAAAAAGGTTTCTAGTTCCATTTAAAAAACATGTTGAAATTTTACCCTTAAAAAAAAAAAACATCATTTTGGAATAAACAATTTTCATTTTTTGGTTCCTTTTTCATGTTTTTTTGGGGTTTTTGGGCTCGAGTACCCGTTTTGAGGTAATAGTTTCTGTTTCATCCGTAACTATGTTTATCTAAAGAAAACTACCCAGAATCCCCTAATTCAAGTCATCCTCCATATTATCCTCAATGAACCACACTTACACTGCCAATTTGAAACCAAAGAAAACAGAGGAACAACTGCAAAATCGACATAGCTACTCACCTTTTTAGCTAGCAAAGTTGAGAAACACTTGAAGAATTCATTGAACATAGATTGGCGAGAGATGTTGTGAGGATCACCACCTCTAAGAATATAACAATAGAAATGAATTGAGGGTGTCTATAGCTTGGTGTTACAATAAAACTGAATTGATAGAGCTGCTTTGAATAAAGATTGAATTATGTAATGGTATAGGTTGAATTGTGAAATGGTATAGATGTTGTAATGCCTATTGAATTCTATCCTTACATATTAAATTATGATTTTCCTCCTGAGCATGATTTCTTCCCATTGTAGTGAAAATAAAGTTCTTGTTATTTGCAAAAAAACCTCATCCTAATTCAAGTCATCCTCCATATTATCCTCAATCAACCACACTTACGCTACCAATCTGAAACCAAAGAACACAGAGGAACATTTGCAAAATTAACAAAGCTACTCACATTTTCAGCGAACAAAGTTGCGAAACGCTTAAAGAATTCATTGAACAGAGCTTGGGGAGAGATGTTGTTAGGATCAAAACCACTCAAGATATAACACTAGAAATGAATTGAGGGTGTCTATAGCTTGGGGTTACAGTAAAATTGAATTGATAGAGCTACTTTGCATAAAGATTTAATTGTGTAATGGTATAGGTTAAATTGTGCAATGGTATAGAGGTTGTAATTCCTTTCAAATTCTACCCTTACATCTTAAATTATGATTTTACTCATGAGCATGATTTTCTCCCATTGTAGTGAAAATAGAGGTCTCATTATTTGCAAAAAAAAAAACTCGTCCTAATTCAAGTCATTCCAATATCTAAAGGAAACTACCAAGAATCCCCTAATTCAATTCATCCTCCATATTATCCTTAGTGAACCACACTCACAATGCCAATTTGAAACCAAATAACAAAGAGGAACAATTGCAAAATTGACAGAGCTACTCACATTTTTAGCTAGCAAAGTTGTGAAACACTTGAAGAATTCATTGAACACAAATTTGGGAGAGATGCTGCTAGGATCACCAACTCTGAGGATATAGCACTAGAAATTAATTGAGGGTGTCATTATCTTGGGGTTACAAACAATAAACCTGAATTGGTAAATTTTCTTTGCATAATGATTGAATTATGTAATGGTATAGGTTGAATTGTGCAATGATATAGAGGTTGTAATGCCTTTCGAATTCTAGCCTTACATCTTAAATTATGATCTTTCTCCTGAGCGTGATTTTCTCCTATTGTAGTGCAAATAGAGGTCTTGTTATTTGAAAAATAAACCTTGTCCTAATTCAATTCATTCCAATATCTAAAGAAAACTACCAAGAATCCCCTAATTCAAGTCATCCTCCATATTATCCTCACTGAACCATACTTACACTACCAATTTGAAACCAAAGAACACAGAGGAACAATTGCAAAATTGACAAAGTTACTCACCTTTTAAGCTAGAAAAGTTGTGAAACACTCGAAGAATTCATTGAACAAAGATTGGGGAGACATGTTGCCAGGGTCACCACCTTTGAGAATATAACACTAAAAATGAATTGAGGGTGTCTATAGCTTGGGGTTACAATAAAACTGAATTGATAGAGATTCTTTGCATAAATATTGAATTGTGTAATGGTATAGGTTGAATTTTGCAATGGTATAGAGGTTGTAATGAATTTTGAATTCTAGCCTTACATCATAAATTATGATTTTCTTTTGTTGTAGTGAAAATAGAGGTCCTATTATTTGCAAAAAATCCTCATCCTAATTAAATTCATTCCAATCTCTAAATAAAACTACCAAGAAACCCCTAATTCAAGTCATCCTCCATAGTATCCTCAGTGAACCACACTTACACTGCCAATTTGAAACCAAAGAACACAGAGGAACAATTGCAAAATTGATAGTGCTACTCACTTTTTCACTGAGAAAAGTTGTGAAACACTTGAAGAATTCATTGAACATGGATTAGGTAAAAGTGTATGGACTCAAATTGGTTGGTTACTTCCTAGATTCACCAAGTGAGTCTTTCTAGATTTCCATTAGACAAAGAAGATTATTCCATAAGCCTAATGACTATTGCTAAATCTCCAATATAAAACAAATGCCTCTGCGTGGCAATTGGTTTCCTTATCTGGTCCTCATTCAAAACAAAATTTATAAAATGTCCTCCTACACCCACAATCAACATGTTTTTCCTTTTAAGACCCCATATAAAAACATACAAATTTTTCTATGAGAGAGTTGCTAACCTTGGAACACCTCATCTTCTACCTCTAGCTGAATTTGCCAATTCTACCACTATCTAGGTTTTAAGTTGACGATTCTAGGCTAAGAGACTTGTAGAAAATTGTAATCCCACCAAGGTTTTAGTTTTAGGAATCACATCAGTTTAAGTCATAAAATAAATAAATAAAAAAATTAGTCATAAAGAAATCTATAAAAAATAACTAGAGTAGATCAACATCTTAACCAGAAAATGAACCAGGTGTCATTTGTTTTATTTGAAATTCCTCCAACATTTACATCATTTTATTATAACACATAAAAACATTTTATCCAAAACATGTGTTGATATAATTGAAGATATACAACCAATTCTTGGTGAATTTCAACAAACTGGTAGTAATTTTCCAAGTGCAAATGCAAGCATGGTATTTTAAGTGGAAAAACATGTTATTGAAAAAAATGCTCCTACAGATTTGATTTTTAAAGGATACTGTATGATCTAAAAATGGAGGAGGAGGTCAATTTCCTCTTCCTAAAAATAGGGGTAGTTCTCCAACACTTTACAAGGAAAAATGGGTCTTAACACAAAACAGGTTTTCCAGAAGGTATCCTCAAGTTATGAGTTAGTTTTCACATGTAAACTTAAGCATAAGCAACACAACATCCATAACTCATACAAGCCTTCATGAAGAGTACAACAAAGGATTTGGTGACAAAGATCACCCCTCCTGGGCTACATCTCCTAGCCTACCAACATAACTAGACCACTCCATATATTTAGCAGAAAATGAGTACATAAAGTTTGTTGATAACATGTGGATATTTCCCCTTCAAGGAAATATTCTCCTGCAAATAACTCTCACATAAACATCATCAACACAAGGTGTCTCCTACAAATACCTTGTACTGCATATGAAAATGAGCATACATGAGCATATAAGCACTTCAATTCCACATTGAAGGACAAATAGAAAACTTTCCTCAACAAGACATAGTGAGAAAAATATAGATGAACTAAACCTTGCAAATAAAATTTGTTGCAATAAAATTTAGAAGGTAAGAAAACCCTTACAAGGCCTTCTCCATGCTCAAACACCTTCAAGAATTGCTCCAAAACACTAATTGATCCATATACCCATGAACTTGAACTTGTACAAATTTCCTTTAGATATGTTTAAATCAACAAATAGAGGTCACCATAGGATCTAGAATGTCCAAAAACCCCTAAGTAGACTATTCTTGAGCTCCAAAAGGCCAAAAACTCATAAATATATGGCTCTACAAGCTCTCCATGTAGTTTTGTTATTATCTATCCTACAAATTGGACCAATAGTCTAACTATCCTACAAATTGGACCAATAGTCTAACTATCCTACAAATCTGCCCTATTTGCTGCTGCGGAGGTGACAAAATCACCCACCAAAGGTGCAGCTTTTTGGATACTTAAATTTCTCACTAACCCTTATGTGGAATAATCTGGCCACATGGGCCATGTGGTCAGGGGTCAGGGCTAATGGCCCAGCCCTTCTGGCCTAGCCCCTTATATGTCGGGTCGGTGGTCATGTTGATGCCCATGGGGCTGAGGGATAGGCTAACGATCCGCCCTTATCAACATAGATCCCTCGCTTCAACTGTTGCAGTCATGTAAAAGCCCATATGGCCTATGGATGGCTCCCTTCACTAGCGCCCATCTGTCAAGCACTTTCCATGGTCTTGTGGTGCCCAGGTGACCAGGACCTAGAGCTTACTGTCGAATCCTCTGCCTAGCTCCTTCCAGACTCTGCCTAAGGTCTTGTTGGAAACCTGTGACCAGGGGCCTAAGACTAGTGGTAATCCCCCTCTCTGTTGACGCTCGATCTAGTTAGCCAATTGTCATGTGGTAACATTGTGACCAAGGGTTGGGATAAGGTCTTGAGACCCCTCCTCCTTGCGCCATGGTTGTGTGATGCTGCAGCTGATCGGGGGCTGAAGCTAACTACTTGACCCCTCCTCCCAAAATGGCACCAATGAAACTTTAAATAACCTTTGCACCCATAGTGGTTGACAATGTAGGTTTTAACCCCGTACAGAAATTACCTGCATACGAATTCTAAATCACAGGAAAAATAAAAATGCGAGAGCATAACACATAAAACACATATACACAGAGATTTCCCACTGGATCTCAAACCGAGACTACCAGCTTGATTTTTCATTATATTCCTTTCAATGTTACAATACATATTTATACATGCCGAAGCATCCAATACCATGGACCGAAAACCATCACGTCCAATACCATGGACAAAAAAACCATCGCATCCAATACCATGGACCGAAAACCATCGCGTCCAAAAAACATGTGCAAAAATCATGCACAAAACCATAGGTGGGTCTGCCCAACCTAACATAGGGTCCAAAAGCAAAATTTTCCGGGGCGCTGCCTCGGACCCCATAAAGTGGGGTTACGGGTACCCCTCAAACCCCCTGTTAACTATGTGGAAAGAATATAACACAACCCAATAGGATGTTGGTGGCCACCCACCTATCCCACTTGGACCCCCACCACTATCTCTATCATTTTATTAGTTTCCTTAATTGTAGCACAATTTACTATTTTTGGCAGTTTTTTGGTTCCTGAACTTCCGGAGCTGTTTTGAGGCCCTAAATGAAGTTTTTTTGGCTAAATGGCTTTAGCAATTACTATGACAATCACTTCAGCAACTGTAGTCCTCGGAGATATACTTCCAACGTGATATCATATGTGTCAAACATTGATAATATGACCAAGTTATGACCCCGGGAAGTTGGCTGGCCAACTAACCCCAATGGGGCCACAATCTCTTGGTGTTACATCTCCTCGGGTTAGGGTTTTTTTTGTTTAGGGTTTTCTCTTATTGTTCAATAATAAAAAGGCCCTTGAGCCTCATTGTAACTCAATTTAGAGGCATGTAGCCACCACAACCCCCTTCAAGAGATAAGCTACCATTGCCCAAGCTAGTCTTATTCCATTCCATTTGTAAGCATACTTCAGTATTTGATATTAATGAAATGAAGTGTTATTTCTGCTCCATCTCTATATTTATGGTTATATCTGTAATTTTTTGTGTTCCTGTTTAAATCTGGATCAGTGGTATCAGAGTGGTCTTCTCTTTCTCTGTTTTTATTTGCATGCCCCCAACGAGACTGGGATATAATGAGTTAGGGCTTGAATTGGTTGAACCTTTGCAAGACTAGCCTCACAAATTCCAATGACCTCACATGGTGGATGAAATGAAAAGTGAGGGGGCATGATAACTTATCAAAATCTTGCTCGAAGAATCCCTCGAGCAACAAAGGAACGCGATGATGGACAACTTTGTTCAGATCCTTCAACGACTACCTAGGGGCGACACATCTACTTCTAGTAGCTACTTTGGAAGCACCAGACCCTTTAAGGTACAAGTTAACTTTGACATTCCCATACTTGAGGGTTAGATAGATGTAGATGCCATAGATAAAAGGTTAAATTTGCTAGAAGAATATTTTTTTGTCCATGATTTTTCTAGTTGGAAAAATATCACTTTTCCACTTCTCAAAGCCACCCCCCACTTCAAGGACTAGTGGGAAACTTACTGTGAGCAGAAGGATGAAAGTATAGCCTCATTTTTTTCCATTGCACCCTCTTGGAATTCATTTAAGGATGCCATTAAGCAGCAGTACTACCTTGTTAGAAGCTATGAGGATAAATACATAAAGTGGACCACACTGAGGCAGGGAAGGGACCAATATGTGCCAGAGTTTACCAATATTTTTCATACCTTTTGCACAAAGATGGGTATCAAGGATTCTGAGTGGAACTTGGTACTCAAATACCACAACTGCTTACACAGGTACATCCAAGACAAGATGGAGTTCCTGGACATCTCCTCACTTGGCATGATGTACTGATATGGTGTCAAGATCGAGAAAAATTTTAAACAAAAGAAGTGATACTTTGGATCTGTGAATCTGAAGAACAAAGGACAAAGCCAAGGCGGGGTAACCCAAGACAACCCTTCAAAGCTGTAAGAAAATAACACCATCACGAATTCAAAGAAGGACATAGGAAAGTGGTGTGAGTTCCATAAGAGCCCCAGTCACAACAAAAGTGAGTATCGGGCCAAGCAGTCGTTAGTGGTCGAGTTGAAGGCTTCAAAATTAGATGCATGTTCTGACCTTGAATCAGGACCTGACAAGAGGAATGAAAAAGAGAAGCAGATTATTGATGCAGAGCCCAACGCCATTGTTGCCACCGTTAAGATCCAGAAGAATGATCTCGAAGATCCAGAGGAGGGGGGGCGTCTTTTTCACTCACAAATGTGGGTGAAGGGTTTGCTGCTGCAATTCATTGTCGACAGTGGCAACCAAAAGAACCTCATTTCAACAGAGTTTGTGAAGCGATTGGGCCTATTGACCATACCACACTCGTAGCTGTACAACATCACTTGGCTTCACCAAGGACGAGATCTCCGATTCATCGAACAGTGCAACCTTGCCTACAACATTAAGCCCTTCACATATGAGGTATTGTGTGATGTTGCTCCTCTCGACTTTTGTGATGTATTATTGGGACAACCATACTTGTGGAAGCGACATGTCGTATATGAGTCTAGACCTCGCTTTGTGGTTATTTCTTTGGGTAATACGTTATACAAGATATTGGAGGTAGCCCCACCTACCACCACCTCTTTGATCTCTGGTAAGAAATGCAGTAAGATCATCTCCAAGACTAGGAAATTTATTTTCTTTCTGGTTCACTAATAAAGTAAGGGGAAGATCATATCCACATCCATGGCCCCTGAGAAGGGTTCCTCCGCGCAGCAGAAACAGGTGGATACAGTCATGAAAGAATACAAGGACATCTTCTCCTCACCCACAGGGGTACCATTGCATTGTCAAGTCAAGCATTCGTTCGATCTGACTCCTGGATCACCTCTACCCAATGGGTTGATATATTGCCACTCCATTCTAGAAAATACCATGGGTGAATGAATACCATGAGTGGATGCCACTTACAATATCATGGGTAAATTCCATGGGTGGAAAATACCATGGTTACGATTCCATGGGAATGAGGGTGTGATGCATATTTTAGTTTCAATTTTTTGTAGCAATATTCAACAAAATTCAAGCACGTGCTACAACCTCCACAGAGCACTTTCTTGGGTAAAGTGGGAAGAATTTTTCTTATTCCATTTTTTTGCAAGAATTTTTTTGGGCAGGAGTTTGTAGATTAGATTTGAATTTTTGGGTGAAAATTTTACAAAAAATAATATTATATCTGGATTCCTTGCGAAAAAATATCCAAATGGAAAAAAAATCAGCTAAATGGGAGTTTGGATGAGGGAGATATCACTTATTTAAAATCAACTATATTATAGAAAAAAATTTAGCGACAATTTGTGGACGGTGGTTCTCCTATCATTTTTTGCAGTTTTATGTAGAATTTCATAGACATGATTATAGATCTGAGCTCCTATGGAAATATCACCCAATTTCAAAAAAATATTTAGTCGAATTGGAGTTCGGATGAGGGAGATATCGCTAATTTAAAATCAACTAAATTTTATTTATTTATTTATTTATTTTTCAGAACTTTTGTTATGGCATGATTGTTGCAACACGAATATGAGTTTCCATAGTGTTTAGGTAGGGATTTCAATTACATGGGAAGATGCAGAATGGTCATTACATTTCCAAAAATAGGTTATAATAAATATTCTGAGTTATATTTACCAAGTTATGCCCCTTTTAAATATGGAGCAACATTTAGAGTGAGTTCCCTTTAGAGATGTGCCCTCCCACCCCGCTTTAGTAGGCATCTACTTCGCATTCATCAGTTTCAGTATAGCAGCATCCAGCTTGGGTTCTTTGGATGTGTGCTCTCCCACCCTAGGCTATGTACACACATAATACTTCATCAACAATCAACATCATAGTTATGGGTCAACCACACAAAATCCTTGTTATTGAAGTCCATTTGCTAGCCTGCACACTGTCAGTATCACAGTTGGTCACAAGAATTACAGGGTATCTCTATCCTTGAGTCTTCTTTCATCATGGTTATGGGTTAACCACACAAAACCCTTCTCTTCAGTGACAATTCATATTCAACAGAGGCTTCTCAGGAGGGAAGTTCACGCAATGGGGATCATTGCTTCTTAAGTACAGAGGAATGATCTGAATGGAAAGTGGCATCCGCCCATGGTATTCATCCACACATAGTATTAATTCTCCCATGGAATTTACCCATGGTATTGTAAGTGACATCCACCCATGGTATTTATCCACCCATGAAATTAACCCATGATATTGTAAGTGGCATCCACCTATGGTATTGTAAGTGGCATCGACCCTTCGTATTCATCCTCCCATGGTATTTATCCACTCATGGAATTTACCCATGGTATTATAAGTGACATCCACCCATGGTACTTATTCACCCATGGTATTTACCCACCCATGGAATTTACGTGTGGTATTGTGACCAAAAAAGGCTATAAGTAACAAATCACATTTTGTAAAAGGGGAGATTTCCCGCCACAATGTAGCCTTTATAGTTATTATCTGTTTTAATAAAAAAAAATTCTTTTTGGTTTTGTTTATTGGGTGTTCTCCACTTTTCTTCTAGCAATTCAATTTTTCAGACCTTGGGGGCCTCCCCCCAAGATCTGGATCACACTCATGTGGCTCCACCACCTCACCCACATGGCTCCACATTATTCCTGGCACTCACATAGATGTGGGTAAGTATACATCACCCCTACCACCTTGACCAACCTGTGGACCCCACCAAGTTTGACCTTCATGTGGTATTTCAATGTTTTACGTTATATCATATTTGTAAGAAATATGGTGTTAAACCTATTACTACTTACTTGTTGGTGTGACGTGGTAAAATCACATCAACAACCCACATTAATTCCCCCCCCCCACCTTTTGACATTTAACGAAGGGTGGTGTCCACTCTTTGATTCTTACATGCAAAAAAACACTTATCTCCCCCTACTTGATCTTCTCCATGTGGCCACTAGTGTACATCAACAAGCTATATTAATTGTGGGGCCACTTGCCTCCCCAATAGTTAATAAGGGATGGGGGGTCTACAATTCATCAACTATTGCCATGTTAGTTAACGATTGAGTTTCTATTGCGCCCTTTTTCAGTCACGCGCAAACCTGAGAAGGGCACAACTGAACTTGGTGCTCGATGGAAGGTGAAAACATGTTAATTAATGGAAAATTTTCTATTGGACCTCCTATCAACCATGCTGATATACAATGATAGATCATATAAATCATTTGATATCACCATTTTAGATGACGTGGTATGCCATGTGGCCCTACTTGGCATCCACACGACAACATAGAGTCCATGCCACCCAACTCCACATCACCATGCCTACACAACATCTTGTTGATGTCATACTAATGCTAGGGTGATGTCATCTCACCACATCACATCCCCTGATCTTGCCATGTGTCACTCACAAACCAGTCATTTGGCCATTCAAAAATGTCATTCCTACCTACCACATGTCACACCGACAACATGATACATCAATGGTCTATCCATGCCACTTTCCCTCATGATGTCTATGTAATATTTCTTGTCGTAGATGAAACCTACCACCTCAGCCTATGCCAAGGGGTCCCTCAGAGCCAAGGCCTTCATGCAAAATCACTCTTTTTAATTATACAAAATTTTAAGGGGTAAACATGTAACTCCCCCACTGTGCATCCACGTCACCACACAATAACACCATAGTGAAAGATGTGAGGTAGGTGTTATGTCAAATCGGACATGGTGCAGTGCTAAATTCCTCATCATGTGATGGAGGGGATTCTCTATTCGTGCTTTCTGTCAACTTTATGTTTTTTTCCAACTCCATGCCAATATAAAGGGTTTCCACTTGACAACGAAGCACAACATGGTATTAGTGTTGAGTATGATTATTAGCATAATATTAACAAGAAGCTAGTGGTAAACATAAAGAGTTAAGTGAATTCCTCTACCCTTTGTGAATTTCTGATTTTTATCACTGTAAGTTTGATGAGGCATATGCGGCCCCAAATACATGTCAAGTCTTACAACACTTCATACTCGAGACTTTCTAAGGATTCAAGGACCTTTCCTGAGCTTTTCTCAGAGCCTTGTATTGCTCAAACACTAGATTCTATAGGAATAAATCCTTTATTCCAACACCATCATTCCTATCACATACCAATACATAAAACAATGTGTAAAGTTATGAGCATGCTTACCAACAGGCACTAAAAACCAACTAAGTCATTTCCAACTAAGTGTGAATGCTCTTACAATAGCACCAGATTAAAGTACATAATGGATCCCACATAGAATACCAAATATTCTGGTATATTTTACATTGTATCAATATTATCCTTTTATTGAGAAGTTAGTCCATAATCTATAAGCATAGAGATCCATGATTTACATTGCATACGAACAAAGAAAATCACACACAGTGATAGTCAGTTGAACATGTCATCAATCAACATGCAATATATCTATTGTTCAGGAACATATAAAAAAACATAGGCTCTTTGAGCCTTCAAACCATGAGAAAATTTGTATCATTATTTCGTTATAGAAAACCAGGAATAACACACTCATTTGCAATAGGTGTTGATATATTCATTGTTACAGCACATAAAAATATCGCTCGCCATTCATATTTCATATAAAGTATTCACATAGATATAAGAAAACAACTTATATTATTAGTTGAATGACTGACAACTGAGAGAGGGACTTCAAGTCTCCTCCCAACCATAGTTCAACTGCACTGCCATTCTTTCTTGCAGTTAATTGCCCCCAAGCTAGATTTTGAGACTAAAGAGTGAAGTGATCAAAGGAAGTTCACAACAAGCCAATTAATAAATCACATGGGATTCCAGAGCACCCAGTGCCTCCATCTACATTTCGGTAGGACTCAAGAGCACACAATGTCTCCACCTAAGCTAGATTCATAGCCTAAGGAGTGAATCGCTCAATGGAAATTCAAGCCAATCCATTTAACAAATCACATGGTATTCTAGAGCACACTATGCCTTCTCCTATAGTTTGGAAGGAATCCAGAGCACACAATGTCTCCTTCTCAAACACTTCAGGGAATCCATAACACAGAGTGATCCACCTACGATATGGTATATTCTCCTTTTTCACCATGCATAGTTTCATATGAACTTTTTATCTTGCACAATATGTATTTTCTACTGTACTACCATCACACTTGACTCTTCTCATTGTATGTTATTCTCCTAGCCCTTCATGCTCTCATCTTTGTGTGTCAATGCTAGTGTTCTCTCTCGCACCTTCCTCATGCACTTATGTCTTCTTCTCCCAACCTTTTTTTGCATGTTGACTAGAAAAGCACATCCCATGAGGTAAGACATACTCATACTTGACCTATACTCCATTATAAATTCTTGTAGCAATTTTCCTTCAATTCAGCTAGGATATGGGTGGAAATTAAATGTTTATTTCTAAGCTTGGTAATTTTCCCAAGAAATTCCCAAGCAACTTCTCCTCTCAAGTTCGAAATCCATGTCCTCTTCCTCAGTCTAGTCATTTTAATTTTTTCATAATTGATTACAATTAGACATAAAAATATTTACATGAGGAGTAGTCAAGAAAATCTATTGCATACATATTCAAATTATGATACAATATCATGTTTATTGGATAACATATTATTTTTTAACTATGCTACATGATTTTATGACATTATGGTTGATGGGGGACACAACGGTTGTTCCACATGCTTGTTTATATGCGTTTATGGATATTGGGACACTTCATATGTATGATTTTTATGGTGATGGTATTATAAATGATGTCATATATACATATGTTTTGGCTTCATGGGAGTTACAAGGTTAATGGAAATATATCATAGACATAATCAAGGAACCCACCTATTAATACATAAATAATTAATTAAACCAATCCCTTCTAAATGCCTTCTCCAAATTAAAAGGAATAATAGTTTAACATAATACAAACATTAGTTATAAAACACAAGAAGGGGCCCACAGTTTGAAGACTAAAAAATACAAAGGTATGATTCTCAAAGTTGACCTATCAAAAACCTCTGATAGGTCTAGTTGGCTACACATTAGAATGTTACTAACTCATATGGGTTTTGATATAAACTTTACCAAATGGATCTTGTGGTGTATTACTATTGTTTCTTTTGTTGTTTTAATTAATGGCTTCGCTACATAATTCTCCCATTGTGGAGAGGGGTCTTTTTCAGGGGTGCCCACTTTCCCCCCTTGTTATTTTTAGTCTTTGTGGAAGTGTTTAGTAGATTGATTAGGAAAGTAAAAACTAGGGGTAACTTGCAGGGAGCACCAATGGTAGGTGATATAAATCTAACCCATTTTCTATTTGTGGATGGTGTCCTATTATTTACTGATGGATCAAGAGGAACTCAATGACAGTTAAAATATCCTTATTCTCTTCTACAAGGCTACATGGATGGGGATAAATGTCCATAAATCCACTTTCACAGTGATTAGATGTACAAGAGATGAAATTATGCATGCACAAGCTCATTTTCCTTTTCAATCAATGAACATTGATGAAGGACTAAAATATCTTGGTTTTCACTTGAAGCTGAATACTTATAAAAATGTTGATTGGCCATGGCTTCTGGCTAAGATTAAAAAGTAACTTAAGGGATGGAGTTTCAGATGGTTATCATGTGTTGGAAGGTTGGTTCTCATCAAATCAGTTCTAGAGGAAATTCCATTTGTTTAGATGTCCTTGTCATGGATCCCCAAGGGCATCTTGAATTTGGTTCATAGAAGTTGTCGTAGATTCCTGTGGATGGTAGAAAAGGACATAAGGATATTTGCTTGGGTAAGTTGGGAGAAGATCATGCTCCCCAAAAAATGGGGTGGTTGGGGCTTGAAGAACCTGAACTTTTTTTCTCAGGCATTGGCTACAAAAGTTGGTTGGAGGTTGATTTCCACATAAAATCTGTGGATAGAAGTGGTAAAAAATAAATACATTGTTCCACACACTTTGGACGATTGAGTTTAGAATCCTAACAAGAGAACAACTAATGTATCAATTTTTTGGATGATAGTGGTAGACTCCAATATTATTGGATCTGGGTTGGCTTGGAGAGTGGGATTGAGGGGGAGAGAGAGAATTTTTCTTGATCCATGGTCGAGTTGAGGATATCAACACTTTCTCCCCCAAGAAATGGTGACCATCCTAGCTACACAAGGTAAAATAACTTTGAATCAAGTGGTAGCTTCGGAAAACACTACTATATGGGCATAAGGATGGATGTTAGCTCAGGATTTGAAAATACCCGTAGTTTGGCACTAGAAATGGAAAAACTATACTGAGGCTCTTAACATATCACATGTTAGACTTCATGATAGAGAAGATGAACTCCAATGGATTCATTCTCCTTATGTGAAGTATACTCTAAAGGAAGGTTACTTATTCATATATTCTGGAAAAGCACCTTGTTACACAAAAATATCGTCACCTTGATTATTTGCAGTTGGTATGGGTCTATCACCACCTATACCGGCTTCCTAAGAAAGTCCCAGACCTCAGCTCTTCAAAACAAGCTTTAGAAATGAGAGAAAGACATCAAAAAGAAATGTAACTCTGGTTCCGCACTTTCTCTCACTTTTACCTGCGGGCCCACACCTTTTGTTCAGGATATCTGCGTACTTATACGCTCTGTATGTAAAGGGGAGGATGCGTACCCCTGTGAAAGTCAAAAGGTGCAATTTTTATCTTAAAAAACTCACTTTGGGTTAATTCTAGAGTTTTCTAGAAGGATTTTTTACGTGGATTGTTCGCTCCAAGTGGTTCATGCATCCCATAAGAGGAGGAACTAATCCCTTGTTGAGAGGAGCTATCCCTTTGAAGAAGGATTCTATCCCTTTGAAGGAGGGCCTGGTAACTGATCTCCATTGCGCTATAAATTGAGGCATTGGGTCAGTGGCCAGGGAGGTTAGAAGCTAAACTTTTGAGGGTAAATGCTAGTGAAATCAAGACTTCCTATTTGAGCTTTAGAGGAGAGATCACATACCTTTTTGGCTTCATTGGGGAGTGAGTGAAGCTTGTCAAAGTAGAGGAGACTTCTTGTTGGACCCTGGGAGGAGCTTGTACAGCGTCAAGGTGAAGGTTGTAAAGTTCTTCTTCTTTTGAATTAATACAATCAAGCTCATTTTTCTCAACAAGTATCTTATGTTATTTGTTTCATGGACTCCTTGACTTTCATGTTAAATATGTTTTATAATATTGGATATTCAGGTGCTATTTAATTGTTTTCCTTGTTTGTGCTTGCAGGTTTGCGACAAAGGAACTTACTTGGATCAAAGGAGCGAAGGCATCTCCAAACTTGCGTTGGACACGAGGTAGGCCCTTAAACACATTTGTTTGCCATTATTTATAAAGCGCATTTAGAGAAAGATAGTGTCTGGTTGGTTTGTTTGTCATTAGGTCTTCATTAGATTCTAGGAAGGTCTGTCTTGTCTACAAGATCGACTAATTCCGCGTGACAAAGCGCTTATCGCAATCACATATTAACAAAAGGCGCAACTCATAAAGCATGTTGTAATATGTGAAATGCGATATCACGGTAGAGCGAGTCAATTCTTATCATGACACTTTACTTAAAATCCAATCTTATGAACTGTGAGAGTTTGTGAAGTGCGATAAAACCTGGACCCGATAAAAGAAAATGTTATAAATTGTAAGTTAAGTCCGACACTTAGTGAAAAGCACTTTATGAAATAATTACCCATTTAGGCAAAATATGCTCTAAATGATCAAGAATATCCTGATCATTTCGCATCTCGCATCCCGTAGAATATTAAAAAAACTCTAGGAAAATGCAAAACCAAAAATGTGATAGTGCGATTTACGATATTGTGATAATCTTATTGTAATGGAAAAATTAGCGTTCTCACAGTTTAAACTCGCAATCTTAAAGTTTTTCTTTCTCGTTTGTGATGTGGTAGTTTACTGAGTAATAAAGGCAACGATAAGAGACCTTACTGGCTATTTAATAAGTTTAATGGCATTTATGTTAAAGAGTGGCTCGATGTGATACAATATCTTTTCATCTACGTTTTGAATAAAAGCTCCTTTCTTGTCACCTTTTTTAGGTTAACTGTATCATTTAATTCTCACTGTCATTCTCTCTTGTGTTATCCGATAACTTCCATTTTTGCTCCATTTCAGGAAACCTCCGCAAAGAACATTGTTAGAGAGAATGGCGAAGAAGGGAAAGATGGCTGCATCTAAGAAATCAGACATGATGTCGCTTTTCTCTAATACCACATGTAGCAAGGACGGAGGAACCACAACATGGGAGGCCATGTATAACTTGTTAGAAGAAGAGAATCCCAGGCCACTGGTAACAAAGGCCATGACTAATTCTCAGGAGTCATCTGACGCCTCCTATTTCAAAACAACATGTTCATTCCTACACCGAATATTTGTGAGACCAAAGATAATACCATACACACATTTGGTCAAAAGGGTAATTAATGAAGTAGACATCGCAGACAGAACCTTCAAGAATAATAGGCAAGAGATCATGGGGTCTTTCTCAGCAAATAGACTACGACTAATATACCAGTTTTTGAAGATTCTTTGGCGAAAATCACATAGAGAAACTTTTGTTGACGCGTTTCAAACCAACCAGTGTGGTTCATCGTCAAGACAAGTTGAATGAGCATATCTTGTTTTGCACATTAAATAGATAGGGCAGAATATCCAATGACTAAATTTTCTCGATAAGGTAATGGCTAAAAAGACAACAGCTCGATTTGACTGGATAACGGCTAGTTTGACTATGATAAGGGGTATAAATTATATTAAT
>APFE031070449.1:0-14379 GCA_000404065.3 Pinus taeda
AAGAGTGCATTGAAAGCATCACTATCAAGATCACTTGGAGGAGGTGAAGGGTCAGGTACTCTAGAACCTAAAACCATGAGAGAGATCACTAGGTTTTCCTTAGGTTTTTCCTTAAGCTTCAAACTTGATTTTTTTAGGTTACTTTTAATCAAATCTTTAAATTATTGTTATTGTTATTAATTATAGAAAGAATTAATATATTGCATCTTATTATCAAAATTATAAAAGTCATAAAAATAAACTAAATTACAACTTTATTTTAAATTATTAATTTTTTTAAAAAGGAAATGACTATTCATTAGATTAAAAAACTTTGGTTTGAAGGTCTGAACCTTATACGTCATAAGCCAAAATTTCTTCTTCTAATGTCCAAAATCTCCAAAAAGAGTTGACACAATTTACTGTAAACTACAAATAGATATTCTAAATGAAGCTCGGGCTGAGAGGAAGTTGCATCCTGACCATCAACTAAGTCATGGTTACTCTCCTCTTGTTACAGAGAAGTCCCATGCCTCAACGATTCCATTGCGAACCTCATTATCGTTGGCGTTCTCTGCTTGTGCCAGATTTCCCACACAAAAGCTCAACATTTCATTTGCCAATTGCAAATGATTCATCCTAACCTCCAGTATTTCCTTTATCTTGTTTAAGAGCTCACACTAGGCCTGTGATTTAGTTGGAATCATGTTTGCATGCTTTGAAATCAATGCAATAAGGAATTCCAGTGCAACCACCATTATATATATATATAATTAAATAATATATATATTATATATAAATAAAATATATATATATATACTATCTATAAATTATATATCCCTTCATATTAAAAAAAATAAATATTAATAACAAGAATGTTATATAGCAAACAAATATTATAAAAGAAATTACACTATAGAACAATATCTTTTGATATGATCTTTTAATTTAATTTAAATTATAGAATATTGAATGATCATAAGGGACTGATCTTTTGTGTAGATAATGTAGTATAGATAAGATTGGATAGTATGTAAGATGTATCAACCAAAAATATTTATGGTCTGTTGACAAATTTTTAATTAATATTGATTCATTAAAAAATTGTGTCCAGTCATATAGAATAAGTTATTGGGAATAACTACTGGAATTTAGACAATGTAACCACTAAACCCATTAATATTAAACAAATATTATTATATCTGCACAATACAATACAAATTAAAATTCTCCAACAATAAAATAAAATAAATTCCATATATTAATAATAATCAATAAAATAATTAAATTCATAAATTTCTAATCTTATTAATACTATAAAATAAATATTTTGATATTATAATAATAAATGTCCACACTCCTCATTATTTTACTAACCATTTGATTTAAATCAATTGGTAGTTTATGTTAATAATAAAATTATAACATTATGGCAGAGCATTACATCAAATAAGTATATGACTTTGTTATTGCTCCAAAGTATCACCCAATATTCAAATGGTAACTTTTCCTTGAGCTTGTCCTCATATAGGTGAATATTGCATCTCATTACCATATAGTCAATGAATTACCTTTTTTTTTTTTAACATGTGGCAAAGGATAATGTACGAAAAATTCGATGCACATGGTTTGACTTTGGAAAATGTACCATAAAAATAAAGAATGAGCCATTAAATTTGAGTGTGAGATTTTGGAATATTAAAAAAAAATTCGATGCACATAGTTTGACTTTGGAAAATGTACCATAAAAATAAAGAATGAGCCACTGACATGGCCAATTTAAAAAGGATCTGTGAGAAAATTCAGTGCATTGGCAAGTTGTATTTTTTGGAACACACATCATTAATAAATTGAATTTATCTCAACAACCGGTTTGATTGATTTATGATGAAAACGCATCAAGTCATGAAAATAGTTATTATAAATATTTAATAAATTATATTTTATTATAAATTAGTTAAAGTAATACAATGAAGAAGCATGAAAAATGGTCTAAAATTAAATAGTTATTATAAATATAATGAAATTTTATTTAATTATACCATAATATTTTTCCAACGTTAAATTTAAATTTTTCATTTCTCAAATTTTTGGTGGGTAAATACAAATGAAGAAGCATATAAGTTTATTAGAAAACAAGCTTGGAAAAGAAAAGGGTGTTTTTTAAGAATAATGAACTCAAACATATACATATGGGCTTACAAATATATAAGAAGGGTAAAAGAGAGATTATTTTAGGAAGTAACTTTTGGGTTAATTTTTTTTTTTTTTTTTTTGGCATTTTATATGTTTTGGAGAAGATCAATTTTTATTATAGTTTTATAGCATTTTATCAATATAAGACATTGTATTATAAGTAAGTTTTAGTTATTCGATGTATGTTTTTTATCAATGATGAGTGTATTATAAACATGTAATAAAGTTAATAATATTGTATGATAATTTGAAGAATATGTTATATGTAAAAGTTGATGTTGATTATATTATAAAATATAGTGGTTTATATTTTTTGAAAAAAACAGTCGTATGTAAATATATATTTTTCCTCTAATTAAGAAGTTGAATTTTTTTTGTGAAAAATGAATAGTCAAAGATACTTGGAATTTTTTTGTTTTTGTTTTTATAATATATTTAACAATTTTGGTTTCAAATAGATGATGATTTTGAATGAAAAGTTTCAATTGCATAATTTGTAAAATTTAAATGTATTAGAAATTTTGTATTATTCTAGATTTATTTATACATTTAACAACATATTTTAAATCATTAAAATTAACAAATATTACTAAAATCACTCTCAAGACAAAAAAAACAAAAATGTTTAAGGCTCAACATTTATAAATTACACTTTATTCTTCAATCGATATTGTGCTTATTACATGTAACATAACCATCTCCACCATTCCTCATCATAATTCATTTTAATAATTTGTGAGTAGTTTTGTAACCTAACCATCTCCACCATTCCTCATCATAATTCATTTTAATGATTAGTGGGTAGTTTTGTAATTTTTAGCTTTGCCAAAAGTAAGATTTGCTAGAGAATCATATTTTTTGAAATGTTTTTTTAAAGATAGGTTTTACATTAACTTTTGTTATAAAGTTTTGAATGATACACAAATTAATGAATATACCTATCATGGATAACTTTATATTTTTACATAAATAACGGATCTCATTATATTTCACTATTATTGATAAAATTGCTCTACCATGGACAAACACTTAGCCTTTGTTGAATAATAGAGGGTGTGGTATGTAATATTTAAAATTAAGAAAGGGATGGTTTGGTATTGTGATGACAGGGAGTTAGATATATGTTATGGTAGATTAGAAATAACATCTTTATTTGATGGTAGATTTTGGAAATAAATAGATATGTGTAAAGTCAACAATTTAACTTTATTTATGTTTATTCAATTTCAAAATATTTTAGAATCTGCCATCTATACATGTTTAGAATTTGAATTTTTAGAATTTGATTTTTTTTAGCAATAGATAGATATAATAAATTTATATATGTTTAGAATTTGCAATATTTTGGAAATAAATAGATAAAATAACTTGAGCACTTTCATTTTATTTTGGCAAATATTAAACACTATAAACTAATCCATTAATTAACTTAGTCAATAATTAACTTAGTGTTGTGATTAGTGTTTTATTTTCTTATTCATTAAATATCATTTTTATTATCATCCAACAAATAATATGAAAACCCATTAAATCAATAGTTAAATTAGTACATGGTTATTAATATTTATCATATTTACGCTGATAGGCCTTCCTATGAATCAATTTAATCATCTACACTTTTCTTTTCTGATTGACATGTGGCACACAATTATTTATTTATTTATTTATTTTAATGGAAACCCGAATTTGAAAACAACTCTTCGGTTGGTTTGGTTTTTGATAACAGGAAACTCTCCACTTGACATTTGCATGCCAAGCTTCCGGGAGAGTTCGTGGATTTTATGGCACAATGCTTGGAGTGAGAAGCTTTCTATTATTACCTGGTATTGTTTTTGTTTATGGCCTGTGCTGCATGCATGCCCACTATTATTATTAGAGCTTGATTTTTTCTAATTTAATTTCACAGCTATATGAGTGGTGGAAATTAGGGAACAAAACAAAATGGTAGGGAAGCACAGCGCTCCCCACTTGATTCTTGTTATTCATTACATTGCATTGCAGTCCCATTCATTGTCCAATCCAAGAGCGAAAGACCAGAGGGAGTAAGCAGAGATGAATTCATTCTGGGATTTGTGAATTCATTCTAGGATTTGTGTTCACTCTTCTTGCCTTTGCCAGCTATGGACTGCTTCTCACCCTATTGCAACTCGTGTTCCAAAAGGTTGCAGGGAGGGAAAATTTTAGTGTGGTTCTCATATTGCAGGCACTGGTTTACATGTTTGCAGCGTTCATTTGTACAATGGGGTTGTTGAGCAGCGGAGATTTCCGATACCTGGTGTGCGAATCCCAGCATTAAAGGTTAGGGATAATGGCGTACTGCATGACTCTGGTGTGGTGTGCTATAGTAGTGCAAACATTTTCCATGGGGATGTTTGGTCTCATTTTCGTGGTTTCTTCACTGTTTTCTAATGCGGTGAGTGCCATGACACTGCCCGTTGTTCCCATTCATACTTAGTGAACACCCGGGTGGGTATGAACCTTGAGAGACAATGATGAAGGTGTCTATAAATCATTGGTATCGCAAGAATTGTAGCTCATGGTCTCATAGAGAGATGGAGCTATTAGTCAAGGCCTTGCACTGTGACAATGTTGATTGATATGATGCTATATATATGGGATTACTAATCTGATTCTTCTTATGAGAAATTATTCAGATTGAGAATGACTAAGTACCATCATGAATACCTCCCTAGTTAAGAGGGATTTTTGAAGAAAATGTAACTAGGTTCGATTTTCATGACATTGTAATTATGACTTTTGTAAAACAAGAAAATAAATTTATTATTCCTTACTACATGGGTTTCATGAGCAAGGTGTTTTATAGATGGCTCCCATTGAGAGCCTTAGGATTTATATTTAAGGTCAAAGTGTCAAAGTAACGAATAAGAATCTCTTCATGAGCCTATGTAAAATGTATACAAGCCTAGAGCAACCCTCCAAGACCAAGCACAATCCTCCACAACAAGCACAAATAAGTTTGCAAGAAAAACGAAAAGGATAACATCATGTTAGCCTCAAATATATATACAAATGTCATGTCCGCTCATATAAAAGACACAACGGTTCACTTGTTAAATTTGGATAAAAATTGGAGACATAACCTCTATTTATACCCAACTAGGGTATCCACAAAAACTCAGATAAAATCTCAGATTTGTCTGAAATTTCAGAGGTGTGGTACATAATCTCAGATAGCCTAGAAAGGACAATATGTCAGATAGGGTACAGGAGTATAACATCTTATTTGAGCATCATAATTACATTTTCGATTGAGAATTTCTGATGATCATCATGATTACAGTTTCGGCATACTAGGACAGTCTTGGCATATTTATTAGGTGCTCAAGTTTATGCTCAAAAATCAAAGTGTCAAATTTTTTTCAAACTCAGCTTCAGATTGAAGAGCTCTTCATTCTGAATCCAACGATGTGATCAACACTCAAATCCGAGATCATATGCAAAAGTTAGAGCAAGTCAAAGTTCATGTTTGACTTGGACACATGGTAGGATTGGATGACATGGTAAAGGTCCCAGTGAATGGGGAAGCGCCAAGTGGTAGGTTTCCACTACTTCTCACATGTCGTATATTGTGGAAAAATAGAGGACGTAGGTCAAGAAGCAGCCATCAATAGGTTGGGTTGCGATTTGCAATAATTGCAATCGCATATCACACCAAAACCTTGCTAATATTTATGTTATCCCCGGTACTCCGCCGATTGTGAAAGATCCTCGGACGTGATATTTTATGGACTAGGTTTGATAATCCCGGTGGGTCCATAGAGGTATGGACTTGGATATCTACCGATGGAAAGTGTCGATTGTGATTTTTGATTGGGTTCCCAGATGCGATAATTTATATGTTAAGTTTAAAACTCTTGACAGGTTCTCCGTATCACAACCACATATTGCACCAAAACCCCGTTGATATTTATGCTACCCTCGGGACTCCACCAATTGCGATTTGCGATACGACCTATAGGTTATGGCTTTCGGTGCAACCAAATTATGGCTCAGTTAGTGGATTTTGGAGTGAATTTGTGGATTATGTTGGTTTTGGAGCATTTTGTGGAACAAATAGTGGGAGAACTAGGAGAAGCCATAACGTCTTCAGTCCTTATTCAAATTGGATGAAAAAAGGCTAGATAGCCATTCTTGAGTATTCTAAACTCATGGAGATAGGTTTTAGAGGCATCTGAGAATTGTAAACACACTTTTGTTGCAATTTGAGCATAATAGAGGCCCAAGCCATTAGAAGCTAGACCAAGGAGACGTAGCCCAAGAGGGGTGAACTCCTTTATCATGTGTTTGTTGTGTGTTGTATTAGGATGTTCTCTGTTGTTATTTGCTATTGTTCAACAAATGTTTTATGTTAAATTGTTTCTAACATTTGCATAAGAAACTCTCATGGGAATGAGTTAATTAAACAAAAATATTGAATCCTTAAGCACTTGATATGAAAATGATAAGAATATTGGGTTTTATTCTGAATGGGGAATTAACACAATATTACTAATATGCTCCATTTCAAATCAAGTTGGTATCAGAGCACTAGTTTCTGCTTACTAGATTTGCTTTGTGAAATAAGGATTTAATTGATGCAATTTTGTGTCATGCTAACAAGGTTAAAACTCAAAAGAAGACAAGGAAAGTTGCTTGGAAGCCCTGAAGTTGGGTCAAGTGGAGGAAGAGCAAGGTTTCCAAAGTCTTATACACCAATACATCCTCAAGTTGCAGAAGTTGTAGTTGAGTCTTCAGAGACCATGTCTCATGAAGGAGAACCTATCACGACAGAAGACGAGAAGACCTTTAGAAAGGCTTTATTTGATATGACATAGATGGTGAAGGTCCTCTATGAAGAGAGGAATAGTAGATTGCAAGGAGAAATTTCCAAACCTCCCAAAGGAGAAGGCTCTTCAAGAGGAGGTAATGGAAAAGGAGTTAATTGGAATGGAGACAAGCCTCCACCCTCTCCACCATCTTCTTCATCTTCTACTTCACAAGCGCCTTCACACTCTTCCACTAATACAACCCTTAATCATACTCATCATCATTCTGCAAAAGCAACTGGTAAATCACCTTTTCTAAATCTTGATGTTAAATTCAAGTTGCCTATGTACAGTGGAGAAGTTAATGCAGAAAATCTAGATAATTGGATTCATTAGTTGGAGGTGTATTGTAGAATTCAAAACCTTCAAGAGGATTATATCAAAATTCAGTTGGCTTCATTGAGAATGGAGGGTGAAACACTTGTATGGTGGGAATCAAGGACTCAAGACAAGATCAAAAAACATTATAAGATCTCTATTACTTGGTCTGATTTCATTGCTGCTATAAAAAGACAATTCTACCCTTTAGCCCATATGCAAAAAGCTATCATGAATTGGCAAAATTTCAGATAGTTACAAGGTCAAAATGTGCAAGAGTATACTCAAGAGTTTAGGAGAAGAGCTCTTATACTAGGAGTAGACTTATAGTCACAAGATACTTTGCTGAAATATATAGGAGTTTTGCATAGCTATCTTCGACATACCATTCTTATGTTTAATCCCATGAATCTTGATGAAGGTTTGTGTTCTAGCTACACACCTCGAAGCAAGAGGGAAAATGTATAAGAAGAAGGTAAGAAGAAGCCATTCCAGAGTGGTGCAAAAGGAAAGTCTTTCAAAGGAAAGCAGAAGAAAATGCTTTTGTTAAGAAATTAACGGGAGAAATCCGTGTGCAAGAATTGTTCCAAAGAGGGCCATGATGAAGCGCATTGTTGGAAGCTTCATCATGAATTAAGATCGAAGAAATCTAACAATAAAGGGAAAAAAAGACAAACGCTGTTGTACAACAAGACTTGGGTTCTGACTCAGGTGATGAATCAAAGATTGCAGCCACAATCACTAGAGGAAAAGAAAGAAAAGAGGAAGTCGTGGCAAACAACGAAACAAATAACTCCAATAAAGCTTTAAATGAGGAAAACAGAATTGAGTTTTTCCATGTCCGAGTTATTTCCAAACACACCAAGATTGATACGTTGTTTGACAGTGGATCTCAAGAAAATTTAATTTCTACAAACTTGGTCAATAAATTGAATCTGGAAATCATGCCTCATCATAAACCATATTTGTTGGGTTGGATAACCAAGGATACAAATCTTCAGGTCACAAGGAAATGCATTTTCAGGTTTTCAATTACTGCTAATTTCATTGATGAAGTCAAATTAGATGTAGTTCCACTGGATATTTCTGGAATTGTGTTGGGAAGCCCATATCTGTATGACAGGAAAGTTGTTTTCCATAGATTTGAGAACAAAAATCATTTGTTCAAAGACGAAGTGGAGTATATTGTGAAAGCCCATTGTAGGAAGCTTAATATGTCTTTGGCAAGCATAAGGAAAATGAAATGACTGGTCAATTCCAGCAAGAGTCTCGTTCTCCTTATGGTTAAGTAGAAGAATGACACAGAGCATGAATCCTTTGCAAGCTGTGACATGAAGATGAAAGCTGAATTGGTTGATGTGATCAATCAATATGGAGACATGTTTCAAGAAGTAAAGGGATTTCCACCATAAAGTGGAATTCAACATGAAATTAAGCTATAGCAAGATTGTCCAAACCCAAACATTGGTATGTTTCGAATGTCAATTCCGGAAAGTTTAGAAATTAAGAATCAAGTCCAGGAATTGTTCGATAAAAGTGTAATTCGCCCCTCTACTTCGCCATGTGGTTCACCAATTGTTTTGGTACCCAAGAAGCATGGAACTTTGCACATGTGTGTAGATTATCGAGCTTTGAATAAAATTACCATAAGGAATCGATACCCAGAGCCCAAAATAGATGATTTACTAGATCAATTGAAGAATGCAAAATATTTCACTAAATTAGACTTGAGAAGTGGATATCATCAAGCTAGAATATCTGAGGAGGATATTTGGAAGACTTCTTTTAAAACCAAACAAGGATCGTTTGAGTGGCTGGTTATGCCTTTTGGTCTTTGCAACGCTCCATCTACATTCATGAGAGTTATGAATAATGTTTTAAGATCCTTTCTTGATGAGTTTGTAATTGTATATTTAAACGATATTTTGATATTCAGCAAATCACGAGAAGAGCATGTCAAGCATGTGAGGAAAGTGTTGGATGTCTTGAGAAAAGAACAATTATTTATGAAGATGTCTAAATGTGGATTTGGGAAAATTTCCTTAGTGTATTTGGGCCACATAGTTAGAGGAGGCGAGCTGAAGATTGACCCCTTTAAGTTTTGGTCATTGTGAATTGGCCAATATCCAAATCAATCACAGAAGTAAGGAGTTTTTTTGGAGCAACACAGTACTGGAGGAAGTTCATTGCCAATTTCTCTTCCATAGCAGCTCCACTACATGCTTTGACTAGCGTGAAGGTTGTATTACGGTGGGGAGGAAAACAAAAAAATGCATTTTATGCTTTAAAAGAAAAGACCAGTTTACCCCCAGTTTTAGCATTGCCAGATTTGAAACAACCATTTGAAATACAAACAGATGCAAGTGACTATGCCATGGGTGCAATTTTTTTACAACATGGTAAGCCCATTTCATTTCATTATAAGATTTTTAATGGTGTTGTTATTAACTATCCTACATATTATAAAGAGCTTTACGCATTTGTGCAAAGTGCGAAGAAGTGTAAGCATTACTTGATGGGTAAAGAAACCATTATTCACACCGATCATCAACCTTTGCAATATTTGCAATCTCAAACAAAATTACAACAATAGGGGCACTTTCGTTGGATGGGATTTTTATAGCAATTCCACTTGGTAATCAAGTATAAGAAAGTTATTTATAATAGATTTGTTGATATGCTTTCTAGACCGATTGTTAATGTAGAAATTTTACTCAAGAATAATTTTGTTATGCCTGAAAGTTATGTTGAACAATACGCACAAGATGCTGACTTTCAAGAGGTATATTCAAACTTGAGTCAATGCCACCAAGTTGAGGAATTAGACTACCATGTACGTGATAATATTTTGTATCATTTGGGAAAACTTTGTGTTCCACAGGGAGAGAGAGTAAATGTCACAAGGGAATCGCACACTTCTCTTATTGTTGGACATTTCAGTGTAAATAAAACAATGGCAAATATTTCGAGGTATTTTTGTTGGCCTCGTATGCTTGAAAGTGTGTCTCATTTTATCAAAGGTTGTTCATAGTGTGCAATTAGTAAGCTTAGTATTAGGAAACTAGGATTGTACACACCACTTCAATTGGCTTCACGTCCATGGGAGAGTGTTTCTATGGATTTTGTAAGAGGTCTTCCTTTATCAAGAAAGGGTCATGATTATCTGTACGTAGTTGTGGATAGGTTCAACAAGGTGTGCATATTAATAACTTGTAAAAAACAAATTACAGCTGAACAAATAGCTCAAATTTTATTTCAAAATGTATGGGTTTATTTTGGATTACCTACTTCTATTGTAAGTGATCGCGATTCCCTATTTGTTGGGAATTTTTGGTCAAGTTTATGGAACTTGATGGACACCCAGTTGAAGAAAAGTATAACCTTCCATCCGAAAACAGATGGTCAAACTAAAGTGGTTAACAGGACAATTATTCATTTGCTAAGAGGATATTGCAGAAAACATCCTAAGTTGTGCGATGAATGTTGCATTATATTTAGCATGCTTACAACCAAGCAAAACACTCTTCTACTCTAACTTCACCCTTGGAGGCATGTCTTGGTTATTTGCCTAAATCACTTTTGGATTTCATCTTTGAGAAAGATGTAGCTATATATGGACATAGCGACATAGACAGAGCAAAGAAAATCATTATGCAAATTTAGTGTATTCACCAAATAGTTCAAGAACAATTTGAAAAGAGTCAAGGCAAGTATAAGGCATGACATGATAAGCATCACGTGGATCATCAATTTCAAGTAGGTGATGAAGTTTGGATTTACATTAGAAAGGAACGGCTTCAAGGTCAAGGTAAAAAGCTGAAACCAATCCGTTATGGTGCATTTAAAATTATCGAAAAGATTGGTAATAATTCTTTCAAGCTTGATTTTCCTTCATATATGCAAATTGTTTGAGATTGTATGAGCCTCCTTTGATTGAAGATCATGGAGAAGGTGTACAGATTCCATCAATTGAATATTTTTCTCCAGAATTTCTTGATGAGCTTCAGCAAGACACCATACTTGGCAGAAGAACGAGGTCATAAAAAAGGGGAAATGTTTATTGTCTTTGTGCGGGTCTCAAAGGTACAAATCCATAAAAGACCAAATAGATTGAAGAGGACAAGGTGAGGGGATAGTACCCTCATCTGTCCAATAATTGAATATAACCTTTTGGGGTCCAAAATGCTTCTATTGGGGAGGAGTGATCAAGTGCTCAAGTTTATGATCAAAATTAAAAGTGTCATAATTTTGTCAAACTCAACATCAGATCGAAGAGATCGTCCTTTTGAATCCATTGGTGCGAACGTCAGTCAAATCGGAGCTCATATGCAGAAGTTAGCGCAAGTCAAAGTTTAGGTTTGACTTGGACATGTGGCAAGATGGATGACATGGCAAAGGTCCGAGCGAATGGGGAAGTGCCAAGTGGTAGGTTCCACTGGGTGTCGCATGTTGCCTATCGGAGAAAAACATAGGATGCATGTTAAGAATTGGCCCCCGACATGTTGGGTTGCAATTTATGATAATCATAATCACATATCGCACCAAAACCCATATTTATGTTACCCCTAGTACTCCGCCGATTGCGAAAGGTCCCTGGACATGATATTTTATGAATTAGGTTTGATAATCCCAATGGGTCCGAAAAGGTATAGACTTGATATCCGCCGATGGAAAGTGTTGATTCCAATTTGCGATTAGGTTCCCGGATGCGATAATTTATATGTTAAGTTTAATACTCCCAGCGGGTCTGTCGTATCACAATCGCATATCGCACCAAAACCCCACTGATATTTATGTTACCCCTGAAACTCCACTGATTGCGATTTGCGATATGGACAACATGTTATGGCCTGCGACGCAGCCAAATTCTCGCTCAGTTAGTGGATTTTGGAGCGAATTAGTGGATTTTGGAGCGAATTAGTGGATTTTGTTGGTTTTGGAGCATGTTGTGGAACAAATAGTGGGAGAGCTAGGAGAAGTCATAACTTCTTCAATTCTTATCCAAATTGGATGAAAAAAGGCTAGATAGCCATTTTTGAGTATTTTAAACTCATGGAGACAGGTTTAAGAGGCATCTAAGCATTGTAAACACACTTTTGTTTTAATTTGAGCATAATAGAGAGACCCAAGCCATTGGAAACTAGACCAAGGAGACGTAGCCCAAGAGGGGTGAAATCCTTTATCATGTGCTTGTTGTGTGTTGTATTTTGATGTTCTTTGTTGTTATTTTGCAGTGGTTTAACATATGTTTATTGTTAAATTGTTTCTAACATTTACATAAGAAACTCTAATGGGAATCACTTAATTAAGAAAAAATATTAAATCCTTAAGCACTTGATAAACAAATGATAAGCATCTTGGGTTTTATTCTGAATGGCGAATTAGCACAACATTACTAATCTTCTCCATTTCAGATCACATATATATTGTGATAATGATCCTAGTATAAGAAGCTCTCAACTATACACACTAGACATCATTGAAGTGTTCACATATCTCAATATGGAAGTCTCATCAACATGATGATGATCTCAGTGAGAAGTGCAGTAATGATTTAAGATAATATGGAGATATGGTGCAACAACTATGTTCTCCTTATTGTGATGAATATCTCTGTGAAGGTGCATGAATGATGAACTCGGTGAAGCAACCGTGTTGATGGCAATATCAACAATAAGAAGAAGGATTGTTGACTTGGTCTTGAAGTGGCCTAGTAGGTCAAGGGTTATGGTATTGGTGTTCGTCAATTAGAATCTCTATAAGAAGAATTTTTTGGGGGTTTTCCTCTCCAAGAGGGAGAGGTTTTGGCCCTAGCAGAAAGCCAAACATCTTGTGTTCTTGTCTCTTTGTTTTTGGTAGCAGTTTGATGAAGTAAACACACACACTAATAATAAGAAGAAGATCAAGCTAAGATAAATTGTAAAACCACTTCACAAATTGTTATCAAGCTTAGAAGAATCCTACTAATAATAATTGGCCTATATTCTTCAACACTGAGTCCCCATAAAATATGGCTCACTTGGAAAATTAGATCTGGATTTGCTTTATTTTCAAAGAGGAAAGAGGAAAACCCCTCCCATAGAAGGAAACTAAAAGTTATTCTTCAACCATGGGTCTCCAATTTTTATCCAACTAGAGATTCAAAGAGTGCAGAGATGACCATTAGCCCATAAATTGTCCAATCAAGCCTCTCTCCACTAGCTTAAAATCCATTGTGAGGAATTGATTGGCATGAACTACAATTTTCGAGATATCATCCAATTTCTTCATAGATCGGGGCCAACTTGGAGAATTGGAAATTTAAACCACCAACTAAGAGTGCATTGAAAGCATCACTATCAAGATCACTTGGAGGAGGTGAAGGGTCAGGTACTCTAGAACCTAAAACGATGAGAGAGGTCACTAGGTTTTCCTTAGCTCTTTCCTTAAGCTTCAAACTTGATTTTTTTTAGGTTATTTCTAATCAAAGCTTTAGGTTATAGTTATTGTTATTAATTAGAGAAAGAATTAATATATTGCATCTTATTATCAAAATTATAAAAGTCATAAAAATAAACTAAATTACAACTTTATTTTAAATTATTAATTTTTTTTAAGAAGGAAATGACTATTCATTAGATTAACTTTGGTTTGAAGGTCAGAACCTTATACATCATAAGCCAAAATTTCTTCTTCTAATGTCCAAAATCTCCAAAAATAATTGACACAATTTACTAATAAACTACAAATAGATATTCTAAATGAAGCTCGGGCTGAGAGGAAGTTGCATCCTGATCATCAACTAAGTCATGGTTACTCTCCTCTTGTTACAGAGAAGTCCCATGCCTCAATGATTCCATTGCGAACCTCATTATCGTTGGCGTTCTCTGCTTGTGCCAGGTTTCCCACACGAAAGCTCAACATTTCATTTGCCAATTGCAAATGATTCATCTTAACCTCCAATATTTCCTTTCTCTTGTTTAAGAGCTCACACTAGGCCTGTGATTTAGTTGGAATCAACTTTGCATGCTTTGAGATCAATGCAATAAGGAATTCCAGTGCAACCACCATTATATATATA
>APFE031070449.1:14925-39625 GCA_000404065.3 Pinus taeda
TTTTGATATTTATAATATTAAATTCATACTAATTATTTTACTAACCATTTGATTTAAATCAAATGGTAGTTTATGTTACAAATAAACTATAATAATAAAATTATAACATTATGGCAACTGGTGTTGCCGTAGTCCCTACCAGAATGAGGGAATGAAAACACCTAATGAAATCAGGGAATGGAAACAATTATGGATTCAATAGATATGCATTATAGCAAAGATGTATGATGTGCTTTACAACTGAAGAATATTGTATCCCTTATATAGCAAAGATGTATGATGTGCTTTACAGCTGAAGAATATTGTGGCCCTTATTGAAAATATGGTTGGAGGCTTGCAAATTCATACCGGTTAGAATATTAAATGTGTGAGAAAATGTATACCATTTAGCTTAATAAATATATATGAAAATGTAATGCACATGCACATATCTTCTATATTAAATATGTGTGAAAAAATTATACCATTTAGCTTAATAAATGTATACAAAAATGTATACCATTTAGCTTAATAAATGTAAATGAAAAGGTAACACGCGTGCATATCTTCTAAAAAGCATTTTTGAGAATGATTAAAAGAAATGGCCAATATGGAAACTAATAAAACAAAAAACAAAAATAGAATATCTTAATAATATTTTAGTTGAAATGTAACATTGATGAAAAACTCTCATGAAAAAGTTTGAAGTGATAGAATTAATACATCGAGTAAGAAAATATGCTTTTGATTTCAAGGTTTGAGTAGAAATATGAATTTAACTGCGAGTTTAACAACGCAACATTTTTACTAAAGGATAAGCAACAGAAAAAAATTCCAGTAGCACACAATACTAGTCGTTTCTGAAAACCACGTGTTGTCTTCAGGAACGGTTCTAGTAGCACACAATACTAGTCGTTTCTGAAAACCACGTGTTGTCTTCAGGAATGCTTTTGCATAAATTGAAGAAAAAAGAAACCATGTGTTGTCTTCAATTCCATGCCTCAGACATTGTCCCATGGAACTTCCATAGAGAATGAAAATACCAGCGACCCTTACCGTTTCATGCCCTTAGCTGGAAATCCTTATCGTTTCATGCCCTTAACTGGAAAGCCGAAAGCGGCCATGAATACAATTCTCATGAACACAATTCTCAGAAATTCTTGTGCTAAAAAATGTCTCCATGCTTGGAAGCGCGCAGAAATGTTCCCATTCTCAGAATGGAAGCTCGCAGAAATGTTCCCATTCTCGGAATCTTGGAGCATGGGCTTGGACATGTAAGTTCCTCTAATCTTTTACCAAACTCCTTCTTACCATTTGTGATACCTCTAATACCAAAAATTGTTTCCTGGAAACATATTACACATATTTTTTGGTTTGGGGTTTAAACCGAGCTTTTGTCCAATTTCTGAATGGAACTCATTTATTCTTTTGGATTTCATATTTTCATGTAGAGGGATCGATTTATTAGCACACAAATCACGAACCTTCCTGACCATGAATATCATTTCAAATGCAAGATGTTGATTTCTACTTACCTGTTTCATTGTGGCGATATAAGAATCAATGATACTACGACTCCTGGTTTCTTTGAGGATGTTTTCCCACAATATTCAAAAGAAAATAATTAACCTCAACATTTTCTTCAGCTGGACCAACCTTCGCATCTGTGGCCAACAAGTGTTGAATACAATGATGAACAAATTTTTCAAGTACCATCTTTTGCTTGAAAAGCTTCCCAAAAAACCTAATGCTTCCCAGAATGTGAAGCTTTACTATCTTTTCCTTGTCACGTTTCACATTCTTGATCTAGGGCTAAAAAATATTTGACTTTAGCTTGCAAATTATTTGCACCCTCAAATTCTTCATGGCAAGTGTTAACAAGAATCTGCCTGAATGCTAATGGTTTTCCGTGCGTTCTTCAGGTGGAAATTGAGGTGGAACAACTCTATTAGTGGTGGCAGGACAGGCCCGAACCTTTTTGTTTGAGAAATAGTTAGTGATGAAAAAACAAACCTAGACCTCTCTCTCTGAGGCAGCCATAAAAGAAGAAAGCACAGGCCCGCTTCGCGAATATGCATACCCGAAGCATGGAATAACCTATCACAACCATCTAAAATATTTCTGAAATTCATATAAAATATTTCTGAAATCAGTCAGGATAGTACTAGACCTATAGTGCTATGCAAAGACATAGAATTATTTCATAGAAGTGTCCAAAGATATATTCACTAATGCACTTATTTGCAAAATTTTAGCTACACAAAAATCAAATCAATTTTCAGGTAATTGTAATTAGATTTTAGTAAACTTGGAGTTTTTTATCATCAATAATAGCACTACGAATCGATATTGATTTTCAATTATATTGATAGGCTAGGGTGATAGTGCGGGAAGGGTGGCAGTATGGTATTCATAGATAGTTATTCAATTATTATGAATAATTGTTGCATATAAATAAGGATCAAAAAATTTGTAACACTAGGACATAATAACCATATATAGAATCGTTTGTTGCTAGCTTCTTCTCTTCCATATGTAGAGCCGTCCCTACCATCTTCTGCCAAAAATAAATACGGTCGCCTTTGCTAGCATCTTCTGCCAAACATAATCACGTCGACTTCCATTTGTAGAGTCGTTGCTAGCTTTTCTCCTTAAAAAATCACCTTGCAATAGCATTTCTTCCTAAAAATTCACTCTGCAATTGCATAGAGGGCATGAAAAAAATCATTCTGCATATGCCTGGAGGGCATGAAAATTGGGTATCCTCTTGAAAGAAATCAAAATCACTCCTAAAGTACCTAAAGGGCATGACCATCAAAACCATTCCGCAAATGTCTGGAGGGCATAATAATTCTTTGTGCTATGGTGCATGACAATTCTCTATGCTATGGAGCTATAAGTTGAGATAAGAAAAAATTCTTTGTGCTATGGAGCTGTACGCTGACATAAGAAAGAAATCAACATGACCATGCTACCATATTTACTTAGAACCAACACCAGTTAAGATAAGAAAAAATTCTTTGTGCTATGGAGTTGTAAGCTGAGATAAGCCAGAACTCAACATGAGCATGCTACGATATTTACTTACAACCAGCACCAGCCGAGATATGCAAAAATTCTTTGTGCTATGGAGCTGCAAACTAGGATAAGAAAGAACTCAACATGAGCATGCTACGATATTTACTTACAACCAACACCAGTAGATGCTATGATATTTACTTAGAACCAACACCAATAGATGAATCGTTTGAATACCAATGTGTTTTTGACGGATTGAAGAGGGGAAAGAGGATAGAACACATTGTCGTGGAATGAAGAGTGGGCAAGAGGATTGAAGATGTGAGGTGACAAGTGGCAAGAAGAAGCGGCAGGTGGATCCGCGTAAACGCTAGCACATGCCAAAGTAATTGATTGCACTATGGTTGTTGGACCTTTGCGGCAGATCCAGAGGCAAACAAACAAAGTACCATGGGTCATCCATGCACATCGACTCTTACATCTGTTACATGTCGCATTGAAATAAAACAATTAAAAAGTTAATAAAAATAAATAAATAAATAAATAAATTAAATAAATAAATATATATATATATATATATATTTATATATCTATATATTTATATATATACTTATATATATATATATAGATGGACACTTGAAGCTAGCATGTAGCCCACCTCCCGTTCTAGAATCCCATGCTAAAACTGGGTACTCGTTTTTAGATTCTATCTTTGTGGCCCGAGGCTAGAGCTTCTTTCAGAGTCATAAAAATGTTACGTTGTTAAACTCGCAGTTAAATTCATATTTCTGCTCAAACCTTGAAGTCAAAAGCATATTTTCTTACTCGATGTATTGATTCTATCACTTCAAACTTTTTCATGAGAGTTTTTCATCAATGTTACAATTCAGCTAAAATATTATTAAGATATTCTATTTTTGTTTTTCATTTTATTAGTTTCCATATTGGCCATTTCTTTTAATCATTCTCAAAAATGCTTTTTAGAAGATATGCACGTGTGTTACCTTTTCATTTACATTTATTAAGCTAAATGGTATACATTTTCGTATACATTTATTAAGCTAAATGGTATACATTTTTTTCACACATATTTAATATAGAAGATATGTGCATGTGCATTACATTTTCATATATATTTATTAAGCTAAATGGTATACATTTTCTCACACATTTAATATGCTAACCGGTATGAATTTGCAAGCCTCCAACCATATTTTCAATAAGGGATACAATATTTTTCAGCTGTAAAGCACATCATACATCTTTGCTATAAGGGATACAATATTCTTCAGCTGTAAAGCACATCATACATCTTTGCTATAATGCATATCTATTGAATCCATAATTGTTTCCATTCCCTGATTTCATTAGGTGTTTTCATTCCCTCATTCCGGCAGGGACTACGACAACACCAGTTGCTCTTGTTAACAGAGAGTTAATTGGTCCAAAGTTAGAGTTCTAGGGTTAACAATGTGCAATTTCCAGCATTCATATTCATTATTAATAAGTGAATTTTAACAATAAATCCACTTCTTCACTTCTTGAGAATGTATTGGTTCATCACTTCTTTACCTATATATTCATATTCATTATTAATAAGTGAATTTTAACAATAAATTCACTTCTTCACTTCTTGAGAATGTATTGGTTGATCACTTCTTTACCTATATGATTTGATTAAGTAAATGAGGATTGAATTTGCATACTTTCAAGACAGAACGAGATTGCATAAACAATAAAATAACATTATATTCGAACCAAACACTCCAAAGATTGCACAAACATTATGTTGAAGGGAGAATACAATACATTAAAGGAAAAGGAAAAACTATACACTACAAAAGGTCTTATCTATCAAATACATGCGAAGGCTATATTTAAAAGTATGTTGGAAGGATCTACGAGCAATGTGATGAATAATATATCAAAATGTGCGTTGAATATACATGTGTTGAAAGGGTAATAAAAACAATACATTAAAGAGACATTGCATTGAGTCAAAAACCATACACGGGAAACAAATAAAAGGTTTGATAAATGATGCAAAGTTTTATATTATTTACTGCCAAAAGAAATATAATAAATACATTGAGGGAGAATATGTCACATAGTGAGTTGAGGAAGAATATATTACATTGCAATACGTTGGAGAATAATGCAATATATTACATTAAAATGTGTTGAAGAGATATTGAAATGTGTTGAATACATATTGCAAATTCGTTGAAGAATATTGTTGTGCATTGAGAGGATGATGCAAGCAATGCATTATGTTGAGATGATATATTAATACTGGTGTAATATATTAAAGCAGTGAATATATAAAATAGCAGCGCGTTGAACAAAATATACAAAATGTGTTGAAAGGATCAGTAATTACATCAAAATAAAGTGCGTTGAAAACAATGGAAAGGCAACATTAAAACCCATTTAAGAGTATGATTGCGAATCCATCAAAGGTTGTGTTGAAAACTATCCAAGCTGGGCATTGCAGAGAATATGTAACAAGCAGTGCGTTGAAAGATAAATACGTTGACAATATGTGGAAGCAAATATAAAGGTGCATTGAAGAGGATATGTATTTAAATAACCTATTAAAGGCATGCGATAGAACTTGTTAAAAGCTGTTATAATATTTGCTGCCAAATTGAATTGATAATAAAGTATGCTGAAGAGATATTGCAGTGCGTTGGAGAAATATAGCAAATGCGTTGGGAGGAGAAATATTGAAATGCATTGGAAGACAATAAATTAAGGCAGCACATTGGAGGATAATAAATTAAAGTAGCACATTGAAAGATAATAAATTAAAGTAGCACATTGAAAGATAATAAATTAAATCAGTACATTGAAAGGAGTTAAACATAGTGCGTTACAAATGATAATATATGCTTGCAAAGGAAATGCATTGGGGATAATATCTTTACCTTTGTACTGAAAGGAGTTAAACATAGTGCGTTACAAAGGATAATACATGCTTGCAAAGGAAATGCATTGGGGATAATACCTTTGCTGCAAATAACAAGATCCGCAAGCTGCGGTAGTCCCTGTCGGGCCTGAAATCAAATAATAAGCTAATTACAGCTTTGGAACAAAAGTACATGTATGGAACATTCTAAGATCCTGTTTTGTTATAAGATGACATAATGGAGATGTTTCTCCTTTAAAACAAATAGAATCACTACAACTGTCTCTTATAAACATAAATGTAGACCATCTGGACGAGTTGGCTTATAAAAATATGGCCCAATATGTGCATGTGTTACCCGTAGCCATAATCAAATAACATGTAATTTTATGCTCATAAGCTTTCTTGGTGACTAGAGTAATATAAAATGATGTGTGCATGTGTTACACGTAGCGGTAATATAAAGCTGCAAATTTTATCCACCCTAAACCACTTGAAATTTCATCATTAGTTATTACTGTGATGTTAATGGCCTCTGGCCTTTTGGATTAGAATTTTAGCGAGCAAGCTTGTAGTGGGCTTCCCACATATGTTTGGGCTTTCAGCGTATGTTTGAAGATGGCATTCGAGACATAGGAATATTTCAGAAGGTTCATGGAACCATTTCTGAGATCAGAAGGTTCATGGCACATGTCTGTGTTTGCTGCCAATTCCTTAAATTGGACCTGTGGCCTATTCTTTTGTTGCCGGGGTCCGCATACTTGGACTCATGATAAGAGTTTCTTTTATCATCTGCAGCTTCTTTGTTCATGCCCAGCTATTCATTTCTTGTTTCATGGCTGCCACCGGTTTCTCTTTGGCTTTACGACCCTTTTATTTTGTTTTATTTTGCCTGGCACCTTCACTCTGTTATTGGCATTTGGGTTAGCTGACCAGTTTCTTTCGAGTTGCCTCTTTTTCTTCAGAGCCTGCCTCTGCTCCTTTTGGTGTTTTCTACTGTCTCTGTTATCAGCCTATTTTTGCAGGATTTGTGCCATCCTTGATGGGTTGTGAAAATAGTTTTTGAATGTACTGACTGCCTGTTACTGGGATTATTCAGCAGGGCTGTGTGCTCTGTATCATGTATTTTGTGTTCGCCAAATTAACAAATGACTGCCATTGTTTGGGCTATATCTGGTGAATCCCTATGGGATTTTTTTAGGTTGCCCACAATTGGGTGCAGGCCTATGTGCTCTGTATCATTTATTTTGTATCTGCAAAATTGATGAATGACTCCCATTGTTTGGGCTATATCCTGTGAATCGCTATAGGATTTTTTTGAGGTTGCCCACAGCACATTAGTTTGATATCAGTTATATGCCATATGATTAGGTAAATATCTTTATCTAATAGAAAATTTGTTTTTTTCCTTTTAACTAAATAAGAAAACAACAATCTGTCTACTAGTTAAATGTTGGCAGCTTCTTCTTAGCGAAGATGCATGATAGACGTTGGACAAGTGGTCACAATATGGGCCAACAAGATTGATCCCAAGGCATGACAACAATATCTTGTTCCCAAGGCATGACAACAATGAAATACATGAGAAATGTGTTGCGAAGCTCCCAAGTGGAGCCTCAACAACTCCATGGTACTGGTGTTGGCAGTCTTTGAGCAATGCCACTCAGAAAAAAATGACAAAATCACATCTTAGGAAAAGACGAAAAAGAAGCAGAAAATCATAATGCGGTAAGGATGCAGCTAATAGTAGAGGATGGGGCTCGTTCTCCCAAAGGAGATGCGTGGAAGAAAAAGAAGAATAAGATGTCTCAATTTTTCAGAAGACTTTGAAGAAAAATCAGACAGTGAATCCTCCTTACTCATTCTCCAGAGCTTGTGGTGAGTCCTAGTTCAACAGTGTAATAGAAGGCTCTATGCCTGCATCAAAACTCAGATCAATGTATAAAGTAGGAGACATATGTGATGGGAAGAATCAACACAAGAAAGCCAGTGCGGTTTTCAAAATCAGCCTCTTCGAGGGGTCAACCTCCTTTACATTATACAAATGAACAATTCTTTGATGATACAAATGACAAGACCTCATCTCTATATATAGGAGACTAAGGGGTCATAATATAATAAGAGCCGACAAAAAAATAATAATGTAAGGGCACAACAATAAAAATAGTGGGATTCTATGGGGCACAATAATAACAATATGGGGACTGCATGGGCACAAAAATATAATAAGGGGATTTCACTAATAACAATAAGGGGTTACACTAGTAGTATAGGGACCTAACATGCCCCTCTCCTTCAAATAGTGTTTTCTTCAATGCTTGAGTAGTTATGGATGCTTCTATATAAAATTCTCTTCCTCCCATTTCGAATCTTCAGCGGGTAAGTTCTTCCACTTGATGAGATACTCTGAAATTGATCGATTTTGTAGTTGTCGAGTTCTTGTTTCCATGAATGCTTCAGGTTCCAATATGATTTTTCCTTCCTTGTCAAGTTTCGACAATATTGTTTGAACTAGGATCTTCTCACCTATAACCTTCTTTAAGCTTGGAAAAGTGGGTGCACTCAGGAAGATGCAGGAAGCTCCAATTTGTATGTCACAGTACCAATCTTGTACAAACCATAATACTTAGGTGATATTTCATTATCCTTCTTAGCTTGCTTGAGGGAAATTTGTTTTAATGGTTGTAGTCGAAGAAATACCCAGTCACCTACATCAAAACTTCTTTCACTACGATGTTGATATGCTTGTTGTTTCATTCTATTGTTGAGTATCATATGGTTAGGGTTTGGCTCAATATGCTACTACTACAGAGATTAGATTTGTTAGTAATTGTTGAACAACTGTGTATGTTTCTCCTAGGGTATGACCATGACTTCTTATGAGGATGGAGTCTGCAGAAGTATGAATTGATTGGCATGTTGCAACATGTGCAGTGACAATGACAACAAAATTATGACATTATTATCAAAGTTGAACAGAAGTAGACACAATACAGTGATAGTACATGGCATTGGCAATGTTAGGTCCATATAATACTAGGGTATTCCCTCATTGTTATTGTCAGTGCAGCCCCCTTATTTTTATTTTTGTGCCCATGTAGTCCCCATATTGTTATTATTGTGCCCCATAGATGCCCACTATTGTTGTTTTTGTGCCCTTGCATTATTATTATGTCGGCTCTGATTATATTGTGACCCCTTGGACTCCTATATATAGAAAGGAGGTTTTGTCATTTGAATCATCTAAGAATTTCATTTATGTAATGTAAAGGAGGTTTCCCCCTCGAATAGGATAATTTTGAAGTCGTTGATCTCTATATTTGTGAGCTGGTCGCATAACATTTGGTATCAAAACTTTGGATTCTAGGGTTTCGCTTCTTTAAATAGGACATCTTGGAATTTTCACTATAATTTTTTTCCTACGAGGCTTCGGAAGCTGATATTTTTACCACATGTATCCAAAATCTCAAAGAACATAGTGTAAACATTTAAAATTTTGGTTCGTTGTATTTTTGAAGGTATTCTCTAAGGAAGGTATTCGATGCAATATTTCTCTTCAATAAATTGAAAGAAGCAAATAGCTTGCTACAAGTGAAATTTAGAAGCAGGCCTGGTGCTAGATATTGTCCTATGGAGTGAGGAATACATAGTGGTTGTCCCTGCTAGTTTGATAAGAGAATCAAGAAGTTTGATAGGAGATATACCTATTGTATTTTGTACGAGATATACCTATTGTATTCTGTATTCTAAGATAGAGAGAAGGTATATTCGATATTCAAAAATAAAGAGAAGGTTATTGTATTTTGTTATTCTACGATAAGGAAACTGAAATAGTAAATTGGTGAAACTGCAAACTGAAATAGTAAATTGTAAATTGGTGAAACCAGACCACTGAAATAGTAAATTGTAAATTAGTGAAACCAGCCCACTATAGATTATTCTTGGCTGCACTTTGAGGTGTTCAAAAGTAAGATCAATGTACAGATTTAAGGCTTCCCAATGAATTCAATTGGCAAGATTAACTTTTGTGAAGAATAAACTTTTGTGATTCACATGGACCAGTGTACTGATTTAAGGCTTTCCAATGACTTTTGTGATTCACATGGACCACATGGACAAGTGTACTGATTTAAGGCTTTCCAATGAATGCTATTGCATAGAATAGATTAATTTTTGTATAGAGTAACTTTTGTGATTTACATAATTTTAAAATTTTTAAAAAGTTTTTCAAGATTTATTTTGTGATTCACATAATTTTGAATTTTTTGAATGCTATTGCATAGATTAACTTTTGTATAGATTAACTTTTGTGATTTACATAATGCCACACCCAGTTTCCTTTATATAACACATGAAATCTAATATTTCATAATGCCATGCACAGTGAAGAGTTAAAGAGTTTAGATCTAAATAGGGATACATAAGCAAATGGTTTATGACAAGAATTCAAAATTGTCTATCTCAAAATGCAGTTTATGACAAGTAATAAAAAAAAATGATGATTTTAAAGACACTAAAATTTAGCATTGTGCAGAGAGAATAATAGCAAAACATAGTAAAAGAATTATCTATCTCACATTTTTAGAAATTTGATAGCAAAACATTTTATTGGAGGGAAGTCTAATTCTGGATAGATCCAAACAATCTGTATTCGAAATTTACACAAATAATCAACAATCAGCAAAGATGTTGATGTTCAAAAGATAGTGTTTAAGAAATTTAAAGGGGCTGAAACAATGATTAAAGTTGAAACAATGATTAAGTCAAGAATAAACCCTCCATTAATACTATAAACCTAATTTTAACGACACTATATATTTACATTTACTAGAAGAAGACCACGACTTCACGCTATTTCAATGATTCACAACACACATAGAGCTGACATCGGCCCTGAAGAATGATATAAATATTTTGTATGGGTTTTTCCAAGAAATATATTGCATATGATATATCCCAATATTATACAGAAATAATCAGACTCCTCTCCTAAGCATTTCCTGGTAGCGCTCCAGCGATCGTAGTCACTCCATTTCCCATTTCTGATGGCACTTGGCAATGAATTTTTCTGCTAATTTGTCAACATCCCAGTCCCCAAATTGATCAATGTTTTTTCTCACGTTATCTGCGTTGCTAATTTGACCTGTGTGATTACCAACGCCAGCACTGGTCTCTTTATTTACATCTCTTGTTTCCTCATTCTTCCGCTAATCTGTCAACATCCCCATCCCCAAAATTGATCAGTGTTTTTTCTCACATTATCTGCGTTGCTAATTTGACCTGCGTGATCACCAATGTCAGCACTGGTCTACTTATGTACATCTCTTGTTTCCCCTATTCTTTGTATTGTAATTACTTCTGGTTTTACTAAAAAAGAAAACGATGGAATTGCCTTTCAATTCGAAAATTTTAATGTAGAAGAGATTGATAATGTCAAACGATGGTGGTGCTGACAAGAAATTTATTGAAGGTAGATGAATGCTAACGCTCTGCTTATCAGGGAGAGTTGTGTGTGCAGTTATATATCCGTCTTGGAATGACATATTAATGGTGACGAACTTTATAAATAGATAGAGATATGAATGAAATCTTAATGGCAACGAAAGCTATAAAATAGACAGAGATTGTTTACTAGGTATATATGTAATTAATTTCTGTTTTATTGCTATTAGTCGGAATATATACAAAGAGGCTAATGTGTCAGTTAATTAATCATATTTTATAATCTGCTAACACCTGTTAAACTATGAAAATTGGGAACAAAAGAGTACTCTATACGTAATATCTTCCATCGAAGTCTTCAACTACTAATCAACCACCTTTTTTATATTTCCAATGCCAATGAATATTTTCTAATGTATTTTCCACAGCATATGAACACCGGGCAAAATATTCAAGTTATTTAGGTAACACATGGAACTGCATGTATAGGTTGAAATCTAACGCAAGCACGATTTTGATATCCAGTGAATAATATTTTCTGGTGAGTTTGTTGTAGGTTGAAATCGGAGGAAACCACGATTTTCATATCTAGCTATATTTTCTGGTGAGTTTGTTGTGATGAGGAATTATATAGAGAACAGGGGATGCAACCTGTGCCTAATGGAATTATATAGGGAATAGGGGATGCAGCCTGTGCCTAATGTGCGTCCAGGACTTGCCATATGAGCGCCTAATGTGCGTTTAGGACTTGCCTATGAGCTATAGGGTACACCAGAGACGAAACAAATTTTGAGATTGAGATTCATAATTCTGAAGCCAGAGAGAGGTCGTCAAACTGGTTTCCTTAAACATAGCTTCAATCCAACTATCTCAGGCACGCTAGGGACTGGGGGAGAGGATTAATTAGCTGCTTCTGTTGAGAGAGGGGGTAAACCGACAACAACCCAATGCTTTCTGATTCAGTTTTTCAAACCAAAAACACATTGTGGAAGCGATGGTCTGGCATCTAGACCAGAAACAACATAGGAATTGCAAGCGACCACATCAAAATGAAGCGGTTTCATGGTTTTTCATTCCAATTCCTTCCTGTTGGCCTTCTAGCTTTCAGTCTCTCAACTGCGGACGCTATGGCTTCAGTGCCAAATTTTGAAATTACATACGGTTGAATATAGGTAAGGTATTTCCCCATATCTATGATCTAGTTAATATCTATGGTAAAATCATGAGCAGAAAGCCAAAATTCCAACTTATTTTGCATTCATAATTCAAGGGGTTTTAATTTTTTTTTTAACGAAAAACAACTTTATATTTAATATTTCAAGCATATGCATAGGTATATGCAAGGTTTAGAGGGTTCTGATTAAATTCATCCAACAATTACAGGAAAGGACTTCCAATACTACTATTCAAGTCAACATTAAAAATAAATTAGTTTAGTTTTGAACTAACCCTGGAATCGTTCATGGCAACTTTTTAAATTCTTTCTAATATATATAGATGGTGAGTAAACCATACATTTTTAGCTTTGCATACCGCCATTGCTTTGTTCCAAATCTTCTCCGTAGATATCTTGATTTTGTCTTCCAAATTCCTCAACGCAACTGGTGACAACATGAAGCCTGCTCATGCCAAACTGCAATCAGAATCTGGCCTCTCTAATGATAAATCAAAAACAAAATTAAGCACTTCACTTGAATATGAAAATCCATCACAAATTCTGAGATGAATCAACACAACACGCTCATTCTATGGCTAAAAAGATTAAAATCCTTTCAATCAATAAACTAGAAGACACTGACCGACACTTGCGTCTGTGGAATAGGAAATTGAATCCAGCATGATTGCAAGAGGGAAAATTGAATGGCACTGAACATAAGGGAGAATGATTCTATTTTTGTGAACAACCCATTGCAGAGCATTGTAACTGTTCTTGGTGTCATTCATGGCCACTATTATGGTCCTGCTTCCAAAAAGAAATCTTGGTTTAAAGTCTATTGATAGGTGTTGGAGAAGGGTCAAACCATTGAGATCCCTCAATTGCAAGGCACTGGCACTGCGTGACTCTCCAAGATCGAAAGTGACACCATTCAATGTTTGTAGATAGATAAGCTTAGATATACCCACAGGGCAACATTCAAATCTCCCCGCTAAATTCAAATGTAGCATATATTTGTGCTTCTCTATCCCTGAATGCAAATCGGATACATAGGTCTCATCAACATCCAAAAACTGGAGCTGCTGGAGACCACTAAGGGACTCGGGCAGTTTGTAAATTCCTGTCCCGGATACATTCAGGTATTTTAAAATCTTTAAATTCTCGATAGAATCAGGCAATGATGTGATAGAAGTCCGACTTAAATCTAACACATTTAGATATTTCATATTATCAAAAAAACTCTCAAAAATTGATGCTAGACAATAATTATGAGATAGAAATAGAATTCAGAGCCCTGGACACTGGATACCCTTCTCGATTGCAAATATCTCATTTTTCATCAACGAAATTCGGCGCAATCCTTGGCAGTCGTCCACCGGTATCCTTTCCAGCTATCCTCCGGGTTTTAACAAACATTTAGTTTGCTCAGAAACCGCTAAATCATGCAGTAGGTCATGCATTTTGCAACTCTTTGCTCGTCCATTTCCGGCAACCTCTGAAACTTCAATCAGGCATCGATGGATAAGTTCCTCCATGTAGGATAGCCCTACATTGTATGAATCTTGTAATTGCACAGAAACAAAACCCTGGGCAATCCATCCATGCACTAAGGATTTTGTATCTATTTGAGTATTCTTAGGAAAGACAGAACAATAAAGAAAACAAGGCTTTAGGTGAGAAGGCAGAGCCTCGTAACTCAACTTCAAATAAGACAAAACTCGATCACTCATGCCATATGCTTCGTGCAGATGAAGAAGGGTCCATTCCCAATGGGTTTCCAACACATTTTTCTACTATACTGTGGGCTATCTTTTCGAGCTCCTCTGGACAAGCGTGAAGTGCATCATCTGAGAAAGCGTGGATGCAAAATAGTTTCCAACTCATATCCGAAGATAAACTTATTTTCCGGTGGATTTGAGCCTTCATAGCTTTTGCAACTGCTTCGTCACGCGTTGTCAGCACAACCTTATCTTGGATTCTGGATGGCAAGCCAATGTCATTCCAAGCATCTCTATCCCACACGTCGTCAACTGCAAATAGACAGTGCTTTCCTTCTAAATAGCTATCAATTTTCTCTCTAAGCTCCTCTTGGCTTAAGTCTCTCAACTTTTTATCATCTGGCTGTTTGGCCCTATTTTCATCATTTCCCACTGATGGCTTCTTTCTCTTGTTGCGCTCAAATTGGTTGACCACGTCACGGAGCACTTCTATGACAACGAATTTCTGAGATACGACCAACCAAATGCGACAGTCGAAACCTTTATGGACTTCTTCGCTGTTGAAAATGTGTTGGAGCAGAAGAGTTTTCCCCTGCCCTCGTTTTGCAATATCCATTCAGTAACCACATTAATATCGCCTTCCATGCCTACAGTCTCTGCTTCTCTGAGAAGAGCACTGGATCTTTCCCTTTTAACTTCAAATTTATATGCATCCAATGCTTGAGTGCGAGCATTCACTTCGAATACTGATGAAAGATATTTGAGATATTTAGTATTCTGCTGGATTTTGTTGAGTTTCTCCTTCAAATTCATAATTTTGCGGCCCATATGGAAGCGGAAGATCATCTTTCCAAACATGTGATGAGTTGCACCACATCTCTCCACTGTTTCCTCTGCCCCACATTTCTGCACCATGTAGTCTGCCTCGGCAAGAAAATCCTCAAGACTATCAAGCCATTGGGACACTGAAGTGGAGTTCCTCTTCCCTCCGACATCCATCAAAAGAATTTTAATGTAAATAAGCTGATCACAAAAGAATTCAAAATCCTCTCTGAAATTAACAATGAGTGACACCTCTTGGAAGAGTTTGTCAGCCACTGTAGAAATAAATTTGTCTATGAGCGCACTAACAACAGTTTCTCCTGCCATGTTTCCTTCGACTCTCGAACCACTCTGGTTTTCTTCACCGTAGTAGCACGGGCTACTTAAGCAAACACCTACCCACGTAGCCTTTGGGACTTCACTCCTCAAGTCCACTGAGTTGCTCTGCCCTCTACTTCTCTGAAAGTCACAAGATTATATAAGCTTAGCATAATTATTGCTAAAGATTAGTGTGCTTTGTGATTCTATGGCAGCGGCTCCATGGACCTCACTTGGTATTGCAGATTACACCCACAAAACGTTAACGGTGGTCGTTTGGCAGATGTCAACTATGGTGGTTTGGATGGTGGCAGGTGTAAACAGTGGCCAGGTGTAAATGAGAGAGGTAGTCAGCCATGCAACTTTGGTTAAAAACACTTGCTCAATCACCATTTTAAAAACTTTGCATTAAAAAACTTGTTAGAAACTCACTTAAAAAACTTTGGATAAAAAACCTGTCCGCCCCAAAATAGCATGGGGGGCATAATATCGGGGCACGTGAAGCCTGCAATAAGACCTCCAATTCGCAATTTTGGTTATAAATTTCTTACACCGATATTTGCAGAGTTAAACTTTGGTTAAACTTTGATAGTGCATAAATTTTTTTGGTCAAAACACTGATTAATGTATGGTCAACGATCGATCAATCGCTAATAGTCTCAGGTAGGGACTAATAAGTATATGACTTTATTATTGCTCCAAAGTATCACTCAATATTCAAATGGTAACTTTTCCTTGAACTTGTCCTCATATAGGTGAATATTGCATCTCATTACCATATAGTCAATGAATTACCTTTTTTTTTAACATGCAGCGAAGGATAATGTATTGGATTTTTTAAAATTTGAGTGTGAGATTTTGGAATATTCAGAAAAATTCGATGCACATGGTTTGACTTTGGAAAATGTACCATAAAAATAAAGAATGAGCCATTAAATTTGAGTGTGAGATTTTGGAATATTAAAAAAAAAATTCGATGCACATAGTTTGACTTTGGAAAATGTACCATAAAAATAAAGAATGAGCCACTGACATGGCCAATTTAAAAAGGATCTGTGAGAAAATTCAGTGCATTGGCAAGTTGTATTTTTTGGAACACACATCATTAATAAATTGAATTTATCTCAACAACCGGTTTGATTGATTTATGATGAAAACGCATCAAGTCATGAAAATAGTTATTATAAATATTTAATAAATTATATTTTATTATAAATTAGTTAAAGTAATACAATGAAGAAGCATATAAGTTATAATTTTAAATAGTTATTATAAATATTTAATGAATAATATTTATTATAAATTATACCATATATTCCAACGTTAAAAATTTTTAAAATTTTTTTCATTTCTCAACAATCTTTGTGTTAATACAATGAAGAAGCATATAAGTTATTAGAAAACAAGCTTGGAAAAGAAAAAGGGTGTTTTTTAAAGAATTAATAGAACCAAACATCATACATATGGGCTTACAAATATAAAGAAGGGTAAAAGAGAGTTATTTTTAGTGAAGTTAACTTTTGGCCAAAAAATATTTTTTTTGACAGTTATATGTTTTTTTGGACATGATCAATTTTATTATAGTTTTTATAGCATTTTTATCAATAATGACATTGTATTATAATGTAAAGTTTAGTATTATGTATGTTTTATCAATGATGAGATAGTATTATAATGTAACAAATTTAATATTATGTATGGTAATTTTGAAGATATATGTTTATATGTAAAAAGTTGATGTATTTGATATATTATAGATATAGTGTTTATATTTTTGAAAAAACAATGATATGTAAATATATATTTTTCCTCTATATGAATATATTAAAAAGTTGAAATTTTTTTGTGAAAAAAGAATAGTCAAAATATTTGATTTTTTTTTGTTTTTTGTTTTTTGTTTTTATATATATTTTTAATCAGTGTTGTTTCAAATTAGATGATGATTTTTTGAATGAAAAGTTTCAATTGCATAATTTGTAAAATTTAAATGCATTAGAAATTTTGTATTATTGTAGATTTATTTATACATTCAACAACATATTTTAAATCATTAAAATTAACAAATATTACTAAAATCACCCTAATACAAAAAAACAAAAATGTTTAAGGCTCAACATTTATAAATTACACTTTATTCTTCAATCAATATTGTGCTTATTACATGTAACATAACCATCTCCACCATTCCTCATCCTAATTTATTTTAATAATTTGTGAGTAGTTTTGTAACCTAACCATCTCCACCATTCCTCATCATAATTCATTTTAATGATTAGTGGGTACTTTTGTAATTTTTAGCTTTGCCAAAAGTAAGATTTGCCGGAGAATAATATTTTTTGAAATGTTTTTTTTAAAGATAGGTTTGACCTTAACTTTTGTTATAAAGTTTTGAATGATACACAAATTAATAAATATACCTATCATGGATAACTTTATATTTTACATAAATAACCGATCTCATTATATTTCACTATCATTGATAAAATTTCTTTATCATGGACAAACACTTAGCCTTTGTTGAATAGTAGAGGGTGTGGTATGTACTATTTGAAATTAGGAAAGGGATGGTTTGGTATTATGATGATAGGGAGTTAGATATATGTTATGGTAGATTCAGAAGTATTTTAGAAATAAAATCTTTATTTGATGGTAGATTTTGGAAATAAATAGATATGTGTAAAGTCAACAATTTAACTTTATTTATGTTTATTCAATTTCAAAATATTTTAGAATCTGCAATCTATACATATTTAGAATTGAATTTTTAGAATTTGAATTTTTTTAGAAATAGATAGATATAATAAATTTATATACGTTTAGAATTTGCAATATTTTGGAAATAAATAGATAAAATAACGCCAGCACTTTCATTTTATTTTGGCAAATATTAAACACTATAAACTAATCTATTAATTAACTTAGTCAATAATTAACTTAGTGTTGTGATTAGTGTTTTATTTTCTTATTCATTAAATATTATTTTTATTATCATCCAACAAATAATATGAAAACCCATTAAATCAATAGTTAAATTAGTACATGATTATTAATATTTATCATATTTAGGCCGATAGGCCTTCCTAAGAATCAATTTAATCATCTACACTTTTCTTTTCTGATTGACATGTGGCACACAATTATTTATTTATTTTAATGGAAACCAAAATTTGAAAACAACTCTTGCAGTTGGTTTGGTTTGTGATAACAGGAAACTCTCCACTTGACATCTGCGTGACAAGCTTCCAGGAGAGTTCGTGGAGTTTATGGCACAATGCTTGGAGTGAGAAGCTTTCTATTATTACCTGGTATTGTTTTCGTTTATGGGCTGCGCTGCATGCATGCCCACTGTTATTATTAGAGCTTGATTTTTTCTAATTTAATTTCACAGCTATATGAGTGGTGGAAATTAGGGAACAAAACAAAATGGTAGGGAAGCGCAACGCTCCCACTTGATTCTTGTTATTCATTACATTGCATTGCAGTCTCGTTCATTGTCCAATCCAAGAGCGGAAGACCAGAGGGAGTAAGCAGATATGAATTCATTCAGGGATTTGTGAAATCATTCTAGGATTTGTGTTCACTCTTCTTCCCTCTACCAGCTATGGACTGCTTCTCACCCTATTGCAACTCGTGTTCCAAAAGGTTGCAAGGAGGGAAAATTTTAGCGTGGTTCTCATATTGTAGGCACTGGTTTACATGTTTGCAGTGTTCATTTGTACAGTGGGGCTATTGAGCAGCAGAGATTTCCGACACCTAGTGTCCGAATCCCAACATTTCAGGTCAGGGATAATGGCGTACTACATGACTCTGGTGTGGTGTGCTATAGCAGTGAAAACATTTTCCATGGGGATGTTTGGCCTCATTTTCTTGGTTTCTTCATTGTTTTCTAATGCGGTGAGTGCCGTGACGCTGCCCGTTGTTCCCATTCATACTTAGTGAACACCCGGGTGGGTATGAACCTTGAGAGACAATGATGAAGGTGTCTATAAATAATTTGTATCGCAAGAATTGTAGCTCATGGTCTCGTAGATAGATGGAGCTATTAGTCAAGGCCTTGCACTGTGACAATGTTGATTGATATGATGCTATATATATGGGATTACTAATCTGATTCTTCTTATGAGAAATTATTCATATTGAGAATGACTAAGTACCATCATGAATACCTCCCTAGTTAAGAGGGATTTTTGAAGAAAATGTAACTAGGTTCGATTTTCATGACATTGTAATTATGATTTTTGTAAAACAAGAAAATAAATTTATTATTCCTTACTACATGGGTTTCATGAGCAAGAGGTTTTATAGATGGCTCCCATTGAGAGCCTTAGGATTTATATTTAAGGTCAAAGTGTCAAAGTAACGAATAAGAATCTCTTCATGAGCCTATGTAAAATGTATGCAAGCCTAGAGCAACCCTCCAAGACCAAGCACAATCCTCCAAAACAAGCACAAATAAGTTTGCAAGAAAAACGATAAGGATAGCATCATGTTGGCCTCAAATATATATACAAATGTCATGTCCGCTCATATAAAAGACACAACGGTTCACTTGTTAAAGTTGGCTAAAAAATGGAGACATAACCACTATTTATACCCAATTGGGGTATCCACCAAAACTCAAATAAAATCTCAGATTTGTCTGAAATTTCAGAGGTGTGGTACATAATCTCGGATAGCCCAGAAAGGACAATATGTCAGATAGGGTAGAGGAGTATAGCATCTTATTTGAGCATCATAATTACATTTTCGGTTGAGAATTTCTAATGATCATCATGATTACAGTTTCGGCATACTAGGACAGTCTTGGCATATTGATTAGGTGCTCAAGTTTATGCTAAAAAATCAAAGTGTCAATTTTTTTTCAAACTCAGCTTCAGATTGAAGAGCTCTTCATTTTGAATCCAACGGTGTGATCAACACTTAAATCCGAGCTCATATGCAGAAGTTAGAGCAAGTCAAAGTTCATGTTTGACTTGGACACATGGCACGATTGGATGACATGGCAAAGGTCCCAGTGAATGGGGAAGTGCCAAGTGGTAGGTTTCCACTAGTTCCCACATGTCGCATATCGTGGAAAAATAAAGGACATAGGTCAAGAAGCAACCCTCAACAGGTTGGGTTGCGATTTGCGATAATTGCAATCGCATATCACACCAAAACCTCACTGATATTTATGTTATCCTCGGTACTTCGCCGATTGCAAAAGATCCTCGGATGTGATATTTTATGGACTAGGTTTGATATTCCCGGTGGGTCCATAGAGGTATGGACTTGGATATCTACCGATGGAAAGTGCCAATTGTGATTTGTGATTTGTGATTGGGTTCCCAGATGCAATAATTTATATTTTAAGTTTAATACTCCTGACAGGTTCTCCGTATCACAATCACATATCGCACCAAAACCCTGTTGATATTTATGTTACCACTGGGACTCTATCGATTGCGATTTGCGATATGACCGATAGGTTATGGCTTGCGGTGCAACCAAATTATCGCTCAATTAGTGGATTTTGGAGTGAATTTGTGGATTATGTTGGTTTTGGAGCATTTTGTGGAAAAAATAGTTGGAGAACTAGGAGAAGTCATAACTTCTTCAGTTCTTATTGAAATTGGATGAAAAAAAGGCTAGATAACCATTTTTGAGTATTCTAAACTCATGGAGACAGGTTTTAGATGCATCTGAGAATTTTAAACACACTTTTGTTGCAATTTGAGCATAATATAGGCCCAAGCCATTGGAAGCTAGACCAAGGAGATGTAGCCCAGGAGGGGTGAACTCCTTTATCATGTGTTTGTTGTGTGTTGTATTTGGATGTTCTCTGTTGTTATTTTCTATTGTTCAACATATGTTTTATGTTAAATTGTTTCTAACATTTACATAAGAAACTCTCATGGGAATCAGCTAATTAAACAAAAATATTGAATCCTGAAGCACTTGATAAGAAAATGATAAGAATATTGGGTTTTATTCTGAATGGGGAATTAACACAATATTAATAATATGCTCCATTTCAAATCAAGTTGGTATGAGAGCACTAGTTTCTGCTTACTAGATTTGCTTTGTGAAATAAGAATTTAATTGATGCAATTTTGTGTCATGCTAACAAGGTTAAAACTCAAAAGAAGAGAAGGAAAGTTGGTTGGAAGCCCTGAAGTTGGGTCAAGTGGAAGAAGAGCAAGGTTTCCAAAGTCTTATACACCAATACATCCTCAAGTTGCAGAAGTTGTAGTTGAGTCTTCAGAGACCATGTCTCATGAAGGAGAACCTATTATGGCAGAAGACGAGAAGACCTTCAGAAAGGCTTTCTTTGTTATGACATAGATGGTGAAGGTCCTCTATGAAGAGAGGAATAGTAGATTGCAAGGAGAAATTTCCAAACCTCCCAAAGGAGAAGGCTCTTCAAGAGGAGGTAATGGAAAAGGAGGTAATTGGAATGGAGACAAGCCTCCACCCTCTTCTTCATCTTAGCAATATCCTCTTAGCAAATGAATAACTGTCATGTTAACCACTTTAGTTTAACCATCTGTTTTCGGATGGAAGGTTATACTTTTCAATAAATGACACCCTATGTTCAATAAATGACACCCAACCCAATAAAATTTAAACCCACTTTGTGCAATAAATGACACCCAGACCCAATAACTATAATAAATGACACCCAACTCACTATATTTCTCATTAAAACAGATCAAAGCACATGGATCAACAAATAACCAATTCCCAACCATTAGATCACATCAAATTAAATCCAGACCACACATTCAAAATGAAGCCATTGCTATCCATGTGAATCCATGTCCACCAATTAAATTCAAGTGCCCAAAACTATAAAAGAAGTCCACCCACTGTTGAAGTTGCATCTTATGCTTTCAAACCATTCAGCAAACTTGAAGACAACATCACAAAACAGTTGCCAATATATCCATGTTAGTTATATGAATTACAACTCATTCTTCTTACAGTTTTGTTTTCATTGTTTTCATTTATCAGATTTCTTACATGATCTGTTTGGCCATAATTGCTAGAAGGATACCTAGATGGTTTCACAAACAACTATTGAAAGTCATTGTTCTTACAGTTCCGTTTTCATTGTTTTCATTTATTAGAGTTCTTACATGATCTGTCTGGACATACTAAATATTTATAGTAACTAAATATTCCGAGGGAGGTTTTTCTTGGTTTTCTTGAAGATAATAGGGACGCGGTTCAAAAGAGTTCCATGCTACTGTAGCAAAAATAAATTCAAATTTTTTTTTTAATAACCATGCAGCAACAATGATGAGAACAAGAGAAAACAATCTTCATTATAATTTATCATAAACTAGAGACATATCAACAGGGCTCTTTAGTGCCTTCATTACATAGGTAAGCCTATGTTTTTGGTAGTCATTGCTTGATGCTGGAATACAATACAGTTTAGCGTCAAAAGAGACTTCACTAATTTGAATGAGTATGGTATCAAAAATCATTGTGGTATTGGCATGGACCATTATCCTTGTTGTGTTTTATAGTGAGATATGGGCTCAAAGGAATCATGCTTTGAGATGGTCAAAGGAGGAAAACAAAACATTGATAAACTACTTGACAGTTATCCTGGTTTTCATCACTTCTGAGATTTTGGCATTGCTTCTTTTTATTCTTCCTTGAGATTGTTGCTTGCAAATTTCCTCTTCAACTACTATTTCCAAATCAAACTTATGGTCTCTCCAATGAACACAAAATTGAAGATTAAAAATATTCCATGCAAGTGGCATGTTTTACTTAATCAAAGTAACAAAATTTTTGTGGTGTGATCATGGGTCCTAGTTATTCATGTATTTCATGGACACCTTGATATGGTATTCCATTCTCACATCCTTCATTTTTTGTGGGAATATTCTCCCATCTTGGTGAGATAAGGAATATTAGACATTTGAGGTTGTGATTGCTATCCAAAACCTAGAGAAAATATTAAAATGTAAATCCATCAATGTGAAAACTAATTTTTGTAGGTGGCCCTAGGAGGTGAATTTTAACTGCTTATTTCAGGAGAACGAAGCAAAATTTTGAAAATCCACGAGAAGTTGCAGTATTGAGACATTTTTGGCAATGCCAAAAAAAAATAAAATGGAAAGTGATATTTGAAACAACTATCATAGAATCCTACTTGAATCCATATAAAAGTTTCTAAATTGATGAACTATGGATTTTGAAACAACTATCATAGAATCCTACTTGAATCCATATAAAAGTTGCTAAATTGATGAACTATGGATTTTGAAAGAATATCATAGAATCCTACTTGAATCCATATAAAAGTTGCTAAATTGACGAACTATGGATTTACTTGGAATGACATTTGCAAAATTTTGACACTGCCCTATGAAAGTTAAACATTTACTCTCATTATGAAAACAGATGAATACATGGAAAAATCCAGTGTGAACGAAAAACATACTAAATATTTAGAGTAACTCCAGAATATTGAAATGCTCGATAAGTTCCCTGTGGAAAGAGGATTTGCATTAAATCGAAGGCTAGAAAATGTGAATTTATATTGATGTGCAATATTAATATGATTTATCACTTCTAGTGCTCCCATATCCAAACTTCAACAGCTTGAGAAATAGAATCTTTTGAAATTGGATGTAGAATTTCATAGTTGTGTGATTGGTCATATAAAAGTTGCTAAATTGATGAACAAGCAGGAAATTGAGAGACCACAAGGCTGATCATAGCTGCAAGTTGTTCCCAACATAGAATTTATGCCTAGAATGGTGGCCATGGACTGCAATGGAGAAGTTGCAGTACTGAGACATTTTTGGCAATGCCAAAAAGCAAAATAAATGGCAAATGATATTTGAAACAACTATCATAGAATCCTACTTCAATCCATATAAAAGTTGCTAAACTGATGAACAGGCAGGCAATTGAGAGACCACAAGGCTTATCACAACTGCAAGTTGTTCCCAACATAGAATTTATGCCTGGAATGGTGGCCATGGACTGCAATGGAGAAGTTGCAGAACTGAGACATTTTTGGCAATGCCAAACAGTAAAAAAAATGGAAAATGATATTTGAAACAACTATCATAGAATCCTACTTGAATCCATATTAAAGTTGCTAAACTGATGAACAGGTAGGCAATTGAGAGACTACGAAGTAATTTGCAATGAGAGACTACGAAGTAATGCAATTCAATTTCCTGTAACATAAGTAATGCAATTCGATTTCCTGTAACATACATTTTGATAATTTCCTGTAATAAAGGAAAAGTATTTTTGCAGAAGTAATGAAGTATATTACAAATATTCTAATGTCTAAATGCAGCAATAATTTTACAGGTTGTTGCATCT
>APFE031070458.1:0-23219 GCA_000404065.3 Pinus taeda
AATGCTTTGGACAATTTTACCAATTTAGGATTTGCAGCTGTTTCGATATTGACCTCTTCCACACCCTTCTCTGTTGGCTGCAATGTTGGCTTGCGGGCTACATCATCTTGATCAAAGAGTTCTTCTAGAGGTATCAAGCCTTTGGGAATAACGTTATTCCTCAGCTGCAACATGTCCATTTCATTGATCTGCACCTCATCTGTACCATTACCTTTACCAACGTCATTTTCTTCATCAATTGAGGTCTCTTTGAACTTGCCTTTGTTTTGCAGAAAATCATCAATCTCCTCATCATCTTGGAACACTTGCCAATATCTCTGATTGTCTGGAATAGTTGGACGATGCTTGACACAGATTTCGAATTTGTTGCTAAAGTTCATAGGGATCTTCAAACTACTTACTGCCTTGGCAAGAGCATCAGCAATGCTATTTTGTATACGAGGCACACATGTCAAGGTGTATTCTGAAAATAATTTTAAAATGTCTAGGACTGCATTATGGTAAGCCCGCATCCTAGGATGCTTTGCTTGATATTCACCTCTGACTTGCTTGATAACCAATTCAGAGTCACCATATACTGAAATCCTCTTAGCATTCAACTTTCTTAGAATATTTAGGCCAACAATCAGAGCTTCATACTCAGCTTCATTATTTGAACACTCAAAAGCCAACTTGTAAGAGCATACCCGCACGTTACTAGGGACTTTGTTTGGTGCAGAGAAAGGACTGCATACCCAAATTCCAATTCCAGTGCCATCATTTCCCACTGCTCCATCAAAATCCATGGTCCACAAACCTTCTTCCTCCTCTTGCAAGTGCTGGAAATCTGTTTGTTGTGCCTTGTCTACTTGCTGTCCATTATTTTCAGCTGATTGCCCAATGGTGTTTTGTTGTTCTTGTTCTTATTTCTTCAAAACTTCTCTGGAATTTTTTGTTATTTCCGGAATATCCTCTCCTTCTACTAGCTGACTATCTATATCATTTAAACTACCTGAATACAAAACAAAAGACTCTAAATCTATATGTACATGTTAATTGGATGATTTATCGGTTTCTCCTTGCTTGTGATCATGTACTTCATTTTCTGTTCCCAATACAATTTCCTCATTTGTTGAAACACTGGAATCATTGCATAGGAGAAATCTAGTTGTAGTGTCCCTTTCAGTTTTTCTACCCAAGACCTGGAAAGAAGCATGCCAAACCTTGGAGGAATGTCTACTACCACAACATCCATCAAAACATTCTTCATTCGGAGCTGATCCAAACTCACAACCAAGTCTTTGATGAGACCTATACATCTTACTCTGCTGGAATCAAATGAATAGAGATCATGATATTGCCGGGTGATGTCCAAACCAAGCTTATCCATGATTGCCTTGGGCATGAGATTGTGAGAAGCTCTGGAATCAAACATGGCATTATGTAACACAAAATCATGCAACCTTAAACTGATGTAAAAAGTTGGCACATCGTTATCAGGAGACTCACCATTTGATGCTGGCCCAAAAATCCTTTCAGGTTGATCATCTTCGACATTCACCATGTCGGACATTGGGTCCAAATTCAACATTTTAGAGACTTGTCCTTTATAACTGTTGTTCTTCAATATTTCAGTCAAGGGGATGGATATATTCAAATTAGAAATCTCATTCTCTAAATGGAAAGCAGGGATCTTTTCTACCTCTTTGAGTGGGATTTCCTTCCTTTCCTTCTCTTTCGATGCAACTTGTTGATATGATTGTTCTGCTGATGGTGATTTAGTACTCTCTGGATCACCTGCCTCCTTTCCTTTCCTTTGTGTAACTGCTAAATCATTATTTGACGCTTCAACATCCTTCCTTTTCTGAATGGGTCTGACTGGCACATCTCTGTTTCTAAGTGAATATCACTACTATTCGGTGGACAAAGCATTCAGGTATCCTCTTTGGTATTCATATGATTCTTCCTCCAAATGGTGTCGCTTGCTAGAATGAAATCTACATCTTTGTGTGCAACCGAACTCTTTGCATACTCTTCATCCTCAGTGAAATAAATAGGAAAATCATCCGGAGTAAAGAGGTGATTTTCTTCACCTATTACATTCCCGTCCTCATCTGATTCTGGTCCATGCGCAAGATTTTGCTGCAAAGGTGTCTGTATTGGCTGTTGTGCAGTCTACTCTTGGGCACGCTGATCTCTTTGTCTTATTCTATACTGTGGTTGTTGCTGCCCACGAAAGTTAGGATTTCTAACTTGTGGCTCCGGTTTGTCAAGTTTCACTCTTTCTAGCATCTACTCTACCTTCCGAAGTAGCTGATCTACTGAGGAAGATTCTTCTTTTGCAGTGACCTTCTTCTCTGCCTTTGCTCTAGCTCTCTTGGTCAGCAGATTTGTTTAAACGCTGACCACTATCTTCTGCATGTCTTCCATTGTGGCCGATTCTCTTTCTCTCAATTGATAAGCCATGTCAGCATCAAAACCATCCGGGAACTTCAACATGGCTACTCCTATAGGTGGCCTTAGATTATCTGGAATTTCATTATAAACTGTATTGAATCTAATGCAATAGTCTTGGACCAACTCACCAGTGTTTCTTTTGATTTGCTCATATTCAGCCAGAATTTGAAGAGGAGTCTTTTTCACTTCCCAACGGTTTAAAAATTGTCTTTGTAGGTCAGCCAAGGTAGCGATATGAGCAGCCACAAACCTCTGAACCTTTTCCTCACTTCACCTGCAAATGTTTGTACAAAAAGTCTCATTGCCACATTCTCCGCATCGATCTCATGAAGTTCATAGAAGTCTGCCATTCTCTCTGCATGTTGCTGAGCAGTAATGCCATTAGGAGTGCCATCAAAAAATGGGATTTTTCTTTGGTAATCTGTGGGCATATCATCTAAAACCTGAGGGAAAACAAGAGGTACAAAACAGGCAACCATCACTCTTGGCGGATTTGTCCTTGGAGGTGTTGGAGGAGTGTGCACAATTTGTAAGGGTCTAGCAATTTGAGTTTGAAGCTGAGCTACTATGTAGTTATCAATAGACCGGTTAGCCCTTTCCATCTCCAATTCTGCAAGAAACTATGGATTGTGGACAGTAGAGTCAACCGCTCTTTTGGACTTGGTTTCGAACAACGATAATTCAAGCTTCTCATCAAACTCTAGCTCTTCAATATACTAAAAAATGTCCAGGTATGAATGGGATTTGAGCACGGGCGATATAGAGCTTTCTTGACGATGAATTCTGGAAATCAAATTAGGATTTTCGTAGATGTGCGGAGGGTCAAGATCTGGATTAGCTCTGGTGTATCTTTTAGAAGCCAGCGTGCTATTGAGAAAAATCAAAGGACACAACCAACTTTACTCAGCCTATCAAATCCTAAACTTATCATCTGGGAGCTTAGAATTATTTAAGAAGCAAGGGCATTGATTTCGTTCCCCAGTGGAGTCACCACTATGTTAGCACCTAAATCTGCCTTAGGCTGAAGGAAGGCAAAATTCAGGGTAACCACAAACCAAGCTTAGTCTAGTAGCTAGCCCTACCAGAATAGGAGATGGCTCTCTCCGTGTCACACTCAGTGAATAGATAAACGAAATGGCCTGAGATGACTTACAGTGACATGTTTATCTTAGGCTAGTAAGTGAATATGGATACGAGAAGTGATTTTTATGAATGACTGTGTTTCTCGGATGGTATGGGATCAATGGACCTCAATGAACAGAGAACTTAATAAAAAGGCACAGATTACTTCGTGAGGCAAGATAGGCGGAAAGCCTAGAAATTTAGTTTAAGATAGTGCGGAATGGAGAGATTGATTAAGAGGGTGAAAAGGGCATGGACAACATGAAACCTTTTCAACAGAAGAATGAACATTGAACATGAAATTTTTCCACAGGCAGAGCAATAAAATTGAACTCTACATTATCCAACTTAGAAAATTTCACTGGAAATGAATATGAAATGAACTAGGAAACATAACAAGATACATATGAAACATAAGAGATATAGTTGCTACACTCACAACCACATGAATCTCATGAAACAGAGTCGCTGCAATCCTCTATAAAAAATATACAATGAAGAAACATAGTTTCTTTCCCACAGTCTCTCAGAAGTTACAAGACAACCAACCCTTCGCAAATATTTTCAATACAATATATAGAATGTGCCATGAAGAGATAAAACGCCCAAGGGTTGGGGAGTTACTCGAATCATTACAAGATGAAGGTGGAGAGCCAAACATCAGCGACAGGTGTAGCACCACAAACATGACAAATGGCTTGGGTGACCCTTTGCTTTCCTTTGCCACTTGGATAGATGCCCATCTGGAGTGAAAGTACCTTAAATTCCACCTTTGGTGCTGAAAAAGTGAAGTGTAGATGAGAGGGCCCACTTATGAAAGGTCGCGAATCGAAATTTTGAGAAACATAGGCAAATTGGGCCTTTTTTCCAATATGCGCCGCGCCATTTTCTGCACCGTGCCACTTTGAGGCCAGTTTTGAGGCACTTTAAGGAGTCCAAAATGTGCCCAAGTGTGCTTGTTGGAAATCTTGTCCTATCTACTTTCCAACCCAAGTGGAATTTTGAATTTGGAGCTCATTTTCCCCTCCAAATCTTCATTCTCCCAATACTGCTTCCTGTGTGTCAAAATAGGGGCAGTGAGGCCATTTTTTGGGTGTTTTTGACCTCCTGGAGACTCAAATCATGCCCAAATTTCTTGCCCGAGTGCCAATAGTCATGATTTTGCATTTTGAATCCAAAAATGCAAACCATTTCTCATTTGGAGCTCCCAATCCTACGCGTCGTGCCAGTGGCGTGACACATATAGAGAAAAAACCTATGTTTGTGCCAAAAGATTTCCATGTGACCAAAATTTTCCCAATTTTTTTTTTTGAAATTTGGGCTGGAGGTTCTCTAAGAGGCACTATGCTGGGCCACAAAAGCTTCAGCCAAGATTCAAAGCCGATCTTTCTCTTTTGCCTCTTTTGTTGCTCTGCTCAATTTGGCCTTCAAGCTCCTTATTTGGGCCTTTGCACTCATGTTCCGTGCCCTGTAATGAAAAGCCATCCTGCTCCATATGGTTTTGTCTTTGTTAGCCTTCTCGAGTAGTCTCTCCAGGTGTATATTGACCCACTCTAGCCATGACTCACGGTCAGTGTTGATCTCTTGCTCCAAGGTAGTGAGCTCAATCCTCCTTTGCTGGGCAGCTTGTCGATTCTCATGGATGTTTTGCAGCTCCATGATTGCCTGTTGTCCATCAAGCTGCTTGTTCCTCTGCTCCAGATACTTGATGATCCATCTGGCCCTATCCACATTGAGTATCAAGTCTTGGATCTCCGTGTCCTGCTACTGAATGGTCATCCTAAGTTGTGCATTCTTCGCCTCTGCCTCATCATCTTGAATGAGGATGACATCGGTCTCTTGTCCACCTAATGGCCCCTCATCATGCATGGGCCTCTTGCCCTTGTCCAGTACCTGTGTTGTTGATGTTGGAAGCGAGGTCCCTTCCACCGTGGGTGGAGATAACACTCGCTTTGTTGCTGTAAACAAGTGCCTACTACCTCTCTGATATGTAACAAAAACTGGCATGGTAGTGGTCTCATGGTGCTCATGCTGATCAGAAGGACCACCCATCTCCTACTCTAGCTCTGATAGTACCTGTGATGTGCTGAAGAAGTCACGAGAGATGAAAGCTCCCAAGTAATGCCCTACAATCCCAACTGATGATCTACCAAAATTCGGATAAGAGAAAAGTGATACACACTGTTAAGCTGCTGTTGAGGGGTCTTATGCAGCATGAAGGTGTTCATCCTCTCTATGTTCCTACATATGAAAAACGGGAGGTTCATCATCCTCACCCTAGTAAAGTGCATGAGCAACCGGATGTGATAGGCATATAGTCGAGAGAACCTCCCCTCATAGCTAAAGTATTTCATGATCAATTTCATGAGTGGAGCATACTCATCTTTCAAGTATCTGAAGGGAAAGACTCTTGTGAGCTGAGTCAAGAATCTGGCCTTGATGTAAGGCTGATAGTGTTTCCTATCCACCTTCTTCTTCTTATGCCACTGTTCTCCAACATTTGGTATACCTGTTTCCACTGATATAGTTTCGGGTGTCAATGTGAAAGTGACCCAGGCCATGATAGACTGACCTCCATCTAGATGAAGCACAAATAGATGGGCCAACTCATGGTGAACTCTAACATTTTCCACCCTTTGACAAAATTCAAAACATGCTAGGTGCTGGAAACATGACATGGCAGGAGGGCATGCTTGTAATTCAGTGAGAGTAGTGGGCTCATCCCTAACATGTTTGCTACTCTTGTGATGTCTCCTGGGATCCTTCTCTTCTGAGGGTGAGTCACTTTGTGTCTACATCTCATACTCTGACGAATGCTGCGATGTCATGACTGCTGTGTGTACTGTACGTAGGCTGCCCTTTGATGATGGTGTGACGCTGGGTGCCTTTGTGATATCCTTCACCTAGGGGAACAATGAAACAGTGAGTATTAGGAAGGGAGTAATGTAAATGGGAATAAGGGTTATAGGGAAAACTTTGTTTAGGGATATGGGAGGAGTTTGGGTATTTTGATAGGGTAGGGTTTGGGGTGTCATGTTGACAAAACAATGGAGGGATTGGGGAGAGGGTTTGGTAGTAGTTTAGGGCAGGATTTTAGGAAAAATGAGAAAGGGGGGATGGGAAAAATGGTAGGTGAGGGGAAAATGATGGGTGGAATAGAACCTTGGCACTAACAAAACAATTTAGCAACCCTAGCCATCATGGTTCTTGGTGATTTCTTATGGTTGATTTTATGCATTTGTTTGCATTCAAACATCAGTGTAAACCATCATATCATTGATAAAACTTGATGAACAAATGATGTCAAAGAGACTACCCTTTGATTTGATGGGCTTCACAAAAATTTGGAGGTGATTTGGCCTTGTTTTGACCCTTGTTCTATGTGCACCGCACCCTGGGTATGCACCACGCCTGTGGAAATTTTGAATTGCGGGTAGGCTCTGTGTGTGTCGTGCCCCGTGTGTGTGCCGCGCCCCTGAGTATATGCGCTGCACTCCCTCCAACTGCCTCCAACTCACTCAAACACTCACGATGCACACTCACACCTTTTGCAACCTTTCTCCAAGGCTTGGATTAGCACAATTCCTTTGATTTTGATGAAAACTTGTATATATAGCCTTGGAAGAGATGGGTTACATTTTTGCTTCCTTGAAAACCCATTTTTCTAATGTTGTATTTTGACGCTTTTTCACTCACTTTAAAACACACTGATTTTCACTTTCCCTTTGAAATTTTAGCTCAAATGATGAAAGTTTTAGCACCCTTTGTAGGGATTACATGACAAGACATTTGGCCACGGAAACCATGACTCCATCTGAAGAAATCAACAGACAACTTTTTTGAAAATTTTGTCATAAATGACACCGTTTGACTTTTCTTCAAAACAGAGTTTTGAAGAAGAGTCGAAGTCTATCCACATGATGATGAAGCTCTTTGAATCATAACAGTGTAAGGGCCTCACTCTGGCCTGCATCGCTTTACTGGACATGTTCAAAGACCAAATTGATGAATCCCTAGGCCTAGATATTGAAAATGGCTTTTGTCCTTTAAAGGACCAGATCTTGACTGTCATGGACTTTGATGACTATTGACAAAAGACCTGAGTCAGTAGGAGCCAGACATGAGGGGGGATGACTATCATGACCTTCTCTGTCAGATTATGGCATGCCCCTAGCGGAATGCAGCTAGGTGAATGGAGCGGGACACCTAAAAATGAAATGCATAAAGAGTTTTGATCTCTTATAGAGGATTGACCAGACCGACTCTAACAAGGTGACCCAGGACAACCCATTGAAGTTGTAAGAAAAGAACAATGATATGAAGGCAAAGAAGGACACATGAAAGTGGTGCGAGCTCCATAAGATCCCATTCACAACATAAGTGAGTGTTGAGCCAAGAAGTCATTGGTGGTTGAGCTAAACAGCTTAGAATCATATGCATGTTCACACTCTAAGTCAAAACTTGACAAGGGGAATGAAAAAGGGAAGAAAATTATTGATGAAAATCCTAGTGCCAATATTTCCACCACAAAGATCTAGAAGATTGAGCCCAGAGAACGAGAGGAGGGGGAGTGTCTGTTCCACTAATAGATGTTGATGAAGGGTCCACCACTATAATTCATTGTCGATAGTAGGAGCCAAAAGAGCCTCATTTCAGCAATGGTCGTGAAACGATTGGGACTACTAACCACACCACATCCGCATCCTTACACCATTGGGTGGCTACACCAAGGATGATATCTCTGCATCAGCCAATAGTGTCACCTTCCTTATAGCATCAAACCCTTCCCAGATGAGGTATTGTGCGATGTTACTCCTCTTGAAGTTTTTGATGTATTATTAGCCCAACCATACTTGTTGAAGCGTCACGTTTTATATGAGTCAAGGTCTTGCACTATTATTATTTCTTTGGGTAATGAATTATACAGGATACCGGAGGTAGCCCTACCTATTTCCATCTCTTTGATATCTGCTAAGAAATGGAGTAATATCATATCCCAAGCTAGGAATTTTTTTTCTTTTGATTCACTCTCAAAGTAAGGGGAAGATCATGGCCACATCAATGGCGCCATGGAAGGTCTCCTCCTTGCAATAAAAGCAGGTGGATACAGCTGTGGAAGAATACTAGGACATCTTATCCTCACCAACATGGGTACCCTTGCACTATCAAGTCAATCATTAGATCGATATGACACCTAGAGCACCTCTACCCAACAAGTTGATATATCAGCACTCCCTTTTGGAAAATGAAGAGATCAAGAAGAAAATCTAGCAGTTTATGCAAAAAGGGCACATCTGACTATGTTCCTCATAGTGTGGGAGCCTGATTGTACTGCTACATAAGAAGGATGGGACTTGGAGGCTCTACATTGGTTATCAAGCACTAAGAAAAATCACTATCATGAACAAGGATCCAATCCCATAGATTGATGATATTTTGGACCAACTTAATGGGGCCAAGTATTTCAACAAGATCAATATGAAGTTTGGCTATCACCAGATTCCAATAGATCCCATAGATGTATGGAAGACCACCTTCAAATCCAAGGAAGGCCTTTTTAAATGGTTGGTTATGCCCTTCGGGTTGACAAATTCCCCTGCTACTTTTATGAGGCTAATGGATAACATCTTGTGGCCCTTCACCAACTCATTCGTGGTTGTTTATCTGGATGACATCCTCATCTTCAACAATAGTTGGGAAAAACACTTTCAATACATTCGACAGGTCCTTCAAACCTTCTGGTAGCATAAATTATTTTCCACCTTTGAGAAATGCACCTCTAGCATGAGCTAGGTCCAATATTTGGGTTACATCATAGATGAGCGACGCATGCATGTGGATATGACTAATATCCAAGTCATTCAGGAATGGCCAGCCCCAACCACTCTAGTAGAGCTTCATATCTTTTCGGGCATTGCAAATTTTTATCAGAGGTTTGTGTTGGGATTCTCCCATATCAGTTGGCCTTTGAGTTGGATTACCAAGGGCAGATTGAAAGTAAATTTTTCTTGGTTTGAGTTCCAACACGAGGTGTTCATTGAGTTGAAGTGCCACCTCTGCTTTGCACTAGTACTCACATTTCCAGACCTACAACAACCATTTGGAATTGAGATAATCACCTCTGAATATGTTATTGGTGTGGTCCTCACCCAGCACAAACATCCACACTGATCACCAACCTCTGTAGTTTATATAGACATAAGAAAAGTTACAAAACAATCACCATAAAAAGTGGTCTACATATCTGCAACAATTCCACTTGAACATTAAATACAAAAGGGTACCACCAATCATGTTGCAGACTACCTCGGTGAGCCCCTAGTTGCAGCACTGACTACTGCTCTCAACTCTTGTGGCCACGATACCTCTAGATGGTCGGAATTATACAAAAATGATCTAGTGTTCACCTCCACACACCAGATGCTAGTAGATGGTAAGAAAGTTCCTTATTTCTACCTCCAAGATGCATTATTATGCTACCTGGGCCACCTTTGTGTTCCTTCAAGCAAGCGTACTAGGCTGATTTTGGAGGTGCACAACAGTCGAGTCGCAGAAGATTTTGGTGTGGAAAAAATTGTGGTTGTGCTACACAAGTACTTTTATTGGTCAAAACTTTGACAGGATGTTTGGAAATATATCAGATCCTAAATTGCATGTGTCAAGATGCAAGGCCTGCACACTCCTCTTCCTACTCCCATCCAGCCTTGGGAATCCATCTCCATGGAATATATGTCTAGCCTCCCTTCCATCAAGAGTGGTAATGAATGTGTATTTGTGGTTGTGGATGGATTTTATAAGATGGATATATTGGCAACCTACAAGAAGAGTATCAAAGCAGAGTACACTTCCAAACTCTTGTTTGAACTAGTGTGGGTACATTTTGGGGTCCTGCAGACCATTATATTAGACTAGTATAGTAGGTTCCTGAGCACATTCTTGTCAATCCTCTTGACACTATTGGACACCGAGCTCACTAAGTTGACTATATTCCATCCCCAGACTGATGGCTAGACACAGGTCGTCAACAAGATGATAGTGCACATACTCTCCATGTACAACTCTAAGCATCCACAAACTTGGAATGAGAGTCTTCCCTATGTGAAACACAGTTATGGCATATCTCTCCATAGCTCAACTATTCACAGACACTTTCAAGTGGGTCTGGGATTTCAACCATTGTGTCAGATTGATGTTTCCATGCCTCATGCGACTACACACACAAAATCCACACATGTATTTTCTGAGGCTAATAAAGAAACCAGATTTATTAAGCACATCCAACACATCTGTCAGCGGATTCATGACATCTTGGAGAAGTCCAATGCTAGGTACAAGCATCGACATGATCAACATCAGATGCCACACATGTTTCAGGTGGGCAAAACAGTTAGGTTACATTTGCAGAAGGAATGCCTTGTTGGGTCCCATCACAATATTTGCCTACTCCGATATGGGCCTTACACCATAACTAAGGCTATAGGGGACAATTATTTTGAGTTCAATATTCCACCATTCCTTGGCCTGTACCTAGCGTTCAATGTGGACTGACTTCGACCATACTTTCCACCATTACTTAATAGATCAAACATTGTAGAACAAGTCAAGCCAACAAGGTTGAACTCATCTAGTATGGAAATTCCACAACTGATTAGGTCATGGACACATAGATCAAGGATAATTGGCAATAGAAAATACAATTATATTAGGTTTCCGAAGTTGGCCAACTCCTCCACCAAGGCAAGTCGCTCACCAGGGATCAAGTTCAGGAGAAGTTTATTCATCTCATGGAGGAACTCAACGTAATGGGGGGCATTGCTTCCTAAGGGGGGAGGACTGATCTAGGTGGACATTGGTTTCCATCCACCTATTTCACTTGGACCCCCACCACTATTTCTTTCTATTTTTTAGTTTCCTTAGTTGTAGCACAAATTACTATTTTTGGCATTTTTTCACGTCTTGAACTTATGGAGTCGTTTTGAGGCCCTAAATGACATTCTTTTGGAAAAAATAGGCTTTGAAAGTTGCAGTCCTGAAATATATCTTTCTGAAGAGGTATTGTGCATGTCAAAGAGAGATTGTATCCCAGAGTTATGACCTTGGGAAGTTGATGTACCAATTTACCCAAACGGGGCCCATAGTTTTGGCACTTCATCTACTAGGGTTAGGTTTTTGGATGTTCATGGTTTTCCATTATTTTTCAATAATAAATAGGCCTTCGAGACTCATTGTAACACAAATCAGAGGCACTTAGCCACCACATCTCTTCACATAGAGAAGCTACCATCACTTGAGTTAGTTTATTTTCATTCTACATGTAAGTGTATTTCAGTTCTATGATATTAATGAAATGAATTTTTTATTTCTGTTGTGTCTCTATGTTTATGTTTATATCTTTATTTTGTTGCATTCCTGCATAATTCCGGATCATCAATTCATATTTACCACGGAGATCTTGTAAACATGGTTAAATTTGGGGTGGGGTAGTTACATAGGGAACTTTGGTGTGGAGAAGACAATGGAAATACTAGAGAAGTATATTTGTTTATAGAAACTTTGATAGGATTTTGTCAAGTATATTAGGTCCTACATCCCCTACACTATTTCTAAACCAACTATTAAGAAGAAAGGCCTATACAACTCTCTTCCTACTCCTAACCATCCTTATGATTCTATCTTGATGGAATATATATCTAGCCTTCCTTCTACCAAGCATGGTAATGACTGTGTGATTGTGGTAATTGATAGATTTTGTAAGATGACTATTCTAACTTCCTGCAAGAAGAGTATCACAAAGGAAGTGACTTCCAATCGGTTCTTCAAATGGGTGTGGGTACATTTTGGGATATTGTAGACCACCATATCATATTTGGATAGCAAGTTACTAAGTGCATTTTGGTCGAGCGTGTAGTCATTGTTGAATGTGAAGCTCACCAAATTAGCTTCCTTACACCACTAGACTGAGGACCAAAGAAGGGTCATCAGTTGGATGATCGTGCAATTTTTTCACATGTACAACTCCAACAATACATGCATATGGGATGAGAGTCTCTCCTACATTAAGCACACCTACACCATAGCTCTCCATCTTTCAACTAACCATAGCCCCTTTTAGGTGGGCCTGGGATTTAAACCATTAGATCTCATTGATATCACACTATCCCTTTCAACAACAGAGGAAGAATATGCTCATGTTCAATCTAAAGCCAACAAAGATGTAAAGTTTATTTAATGAATTTAGTACATTTACTAGTGGGTCCATGATATCTTGCAAAACGGAAACACTAAATATAAGTAACTCCATGATCAACACCAGGTTCCACACAGGTTTCAAGTGTCAGACAATGTTTGGCTTCATTTGCAAAAGGAATTCCTTGTAGGGTCCCATTGAAATATTTGACCAATCCTCTATATACCTTACACCATCACCAAGGTTGCACATGAGAATTATTTTGAGCTATGTATCCCCCCTTTATGTATACCCCCTTTATTTATCCCCCCTTCCTTGGCCTACACCCAATGTTTAATGTGGGGTACCTATTGCCATACTTTACACCATTGGTTGACACCTCAGAAATACAAGAGATGTTGATACTTATACAACTCAACCCATATTGCATTGAACAACCAAAAATTAATCATATCATGAACACATTGATTAAGAGCACTCACTAAAAAAGGATGCAACTGTATTGGGTCGTTAATGTAGACATTCTCTTGCACCAAGGTAAGTGGCTCACTAGGGGCTAGGTTCAACAAAAGTTTCCCCATCTAATGGAGGAAATAAATTTAATGGATACCATTAATTCCTAAGAGGGGAGGACTAATCCAAGTGGATATCAGTGGCCACCCATCTACTCCACTATCTCACAACAATTTTCTACTTTGACAATCTTTCTATAGTCTTTAGGCCCTTAGCTTCACATAGGAAAAAGTTAATTATAACTTGGTCTAGTGTAGAGTGAGGTAACGTGTGTTTCTTTACTATGTAATTTTGTAACTTACAATCCGACGATCACTATATCTTCTAGACATGAAGTGATCAGACGGTTCATTCTCTCCTCGGTATTACTGACACACGATCCATGGCTTAGCATCTAATTGGTCCATGATCTCTATTTAAAGAACATGGGGAGTCATTTTTGAGGTGATCGTTCATGAGATAAGCTTATGTCAATTTTCTTTCTTTTATTAATAAATTGCCTGGAGTGGCAGCATTGGCTCAAGCCATGGACTCTTTCCCTCTTTGAGGATTTTAACCATGTCAAGGATATTGGTGTATTGATCTGTGATTATTTGTGAGCGGTGTCCTTTGGTGTTCTATCTTAGGAACTTACCCTGTAAATTCCTACATGTTATCAAATATATTTGAGGGCCACATACATTGGTGATCCAAATCTGAAGCTGGTACAACTGCATCCGACTGTCGTTTCCTAGATCTAGTATTTCTGACTGCTTTCTGGCCAATATCACTACCATAATGTGTTAGGAGTATCTATTCCAGTGAGGAACCCCTTTTGTTTCATGCAAAAAGGTTTACTCTAGCCCTAGTTATGTCATTTTTAAGATCTAGAGATATACATCTATTTATAGTTTTAGTTATTCATCTCTCTGTTTATTTTGATTTAATTAGCTCCCTATTTTTTATTACCGGATCTATACATTTCATTTCTATGTATGGTCTTTCCCCTGTGGCTCTGTCTGATCTGGGCCAATAAAAAAAAAAAGGAAGGGTTTTTCTGATGCGTATGCTCTTTTTCGACGCGCCTTAGTGTGATCTCGAAAGATCCAAAACATTGAGGAAAATATATAATTTCCGACAAAAGCTAACTTCAAGCCATAAGGTTTGGATTTTTTTGCATGTCCGTGTTGCGTTGTGTGGTATTTTGTTTTTTAGGAAAAAGGAGTTTTTCCAAGTAAGCACACACCCCAAAGCTTCAGTAACAAAAGAAAAAAAAAGCCTTCCTCTTTTCCAAAACTTACCAAGCTTTTAAACTAGCTCACTTGGTCAAAAGTTACTTGATGAGAATAAAGGTCTTGGGTTCAAGTCTTTCTTTTTGTTGAGTTACTTTTTCAAAAAGCACATGTAACTTATGTTTTAAAGTTACTTTATGTAAAAGTGTTCTCACCCATTATAAAAAGTGAGTCACTTATAATTCTAAAGTCTCTTTATCTTTTATTTAAGTTACAATTTTAGTGAGTAGCTCATAAAGTACCATTGTAAAAGTGACTTTCACTTATTTATAAAAGTGGGTCACACAATTTTTTTTTTTTTAAGTGAGCTAACTAGATTAAGTTTGGAAAAGGGGGGATTTCTTTTAAATATAATGTTATCATTCACTTTCACGCATTCACACACTTTGTCGTTATCTTCAACAACTTTTCCTCAAAAAGCCATAACTTCTTCATCCAAAAGTCGTTTTCAGAGCCATTTTTTTTAATATGCGTAATTTTTCGAGATATTTCCATTGGAACACTTAGTTTCAACATCTACAACTTCAGTTTATGTTAAAATGGAAATTTGATGCCAGGTTATTCTTGACAACACCAATGACTGCCAATGGTGGTCCTACATTATGGATTTACTTAGAAGTAAAGGTCTTTACAGAATAGCTTCACAGCAAGAAACTAAATCTAAAGATGAAGATAAGGCAACCAAATGGGAAAATAAGCAAGATCAAGCACGCGAGTTGATATGGATGTCTATTTCTCCAGACCTTAGATTCCATATCGTAGAACTTGATAGCCCTAATGAAGAAATGAAACAACTCACTAAAGTTTTTGGAATTAAAAATGAAATTAGGGCCCATCAACTCAAAAATGAGTTGCTTACATTGGACCCCAATAATTTTTCATCCATTGAAGATTTTTTGTCCAAGTTCAAGAGCCTTAGACTTCTCTTGGAAGGTGTTAAGGTCAAGAAAGAAGATGGTAGCCTTATCTATTCCATTCTTAATAAGTTGGGACTAGCCTACTCTTTGTTTGCTTCCACCTTCCATTCTACTAGAGAAGCCTTTATTTCTCAAGTACGAGACTACAAGTCCCCCTCTTTTGATTCCTTTTGTGATTCTTTGATAAGAGAACAATAAAAACTCTTACATATTGGTCTTCTTAATCTTGGAAACTTTTCTAAGAAAGCCTTAGCTGCCCAACAACAACCAAATTCAAAGAATCGTAAGAACAAGTATCCTAAAAAGAATGGTCCTAAACCAAACAAGGGTCATAAGAAATTTCATTCTCAAAATTAAAATCAATTCAAGAGAATGATAAGGCAAATAAAAGCAAAGGGAAGAAGACTGGTAGGCATTGAAACTTTTGTAATCGAGATGGCCACTTCAAATCCAAATGATTTAAGAAGATGGAAGCCTTGGAAGCAACAGTGAAGAAGCATAACATCCATTTCGAGAACTCTTCAACTTCAACTTCATCTTCAGGAATAAAACTTTCTGGTTATGGTTGTTAAACAACTCGGTCTGGTTATGCTCTAAATGTACATTCTTCTTCTCATTCTCATGAGTAGCTCATTGATTCTGGAGCTTCTTATCACATGGCCAAAAACAAAGCCATGTTTTCTTCTTTAAATGATTGTAACACCAAAAATATATATGTTGATGATGATAGATCTCTTAGTGTTGTAAGGACTGAAACTATTCATCTAGACAATGGTCAATTTAATGATGTACTATGTGTTCCAACCTTATCCTGTAACCTTCTATTTGTATATCAGATAACTCATTCAGGTAATGGTAAAATCGTTTAATTTTCACCTCATGATGTTGTAATTAAGGACCTAAAAGATCCTAGACAAATTTTAGCTATTGGCATTGTTGATGATTCTACAAGGTTGTATTAGTTTAAAAACTTTAGTTCATCAACTCTTTCCTCGGTATTTGTTGCTCATAATGATGAAGTGAACAAACCTTGGCATGAGCAATTTGGTCACTTAAACTATCGCTCCCTTCCAAATCTATGTAAATAAAATATGGTGACAGTCTTCCTATGGTATCCTGTAGAGATCGTGTTTGTTCCAGATGTGTACTTGAAAAACATCATTGAGATAGTTTTTGAGAAATGTGCCTTTTGGTATGCCTCAGGCCCTTTACAATTTGTGCATAGTGATTTATGTGGTCCACTTTCCGTTGTTTCATTCTCAGGCTACAAATATTTCTTAACTTTCATTGATTATTTCTATAGACACACTTGGGTATACTTCTTCAAACTCAAGAGTGAAGTATTTAACATGTTCTTGGTCTTTAAGGCTTTTGTTCAAAAACAATTTGGACATCAAATTCTTAAAGCTAAGATCTGATAATGGCGGAGAATATGTTAACAAAAAATTCTTCAACTTTTGCACTGAGCATGGAATTCAAATGCAACATATTGTTCCATATACTCCAGAACAAAATGTTGTAGCTAAAAGGAAGAATCACACCTTAAAGGAAATGGCTAATTTGTATGCTTCTATCTAAAGGACTTAGTCTTAATTTTTGGGAAAAAGCAATTAACTGTGAAAATTACATAGTAAATCACACTCCTACTAAGGTTTTAAAGAATATTACAACAGAAGAAGCATGGAGCTCAATTAAACCAGATGTAAGTCACTTTCATGTTTTTGGAAGTGAAGCATGGGCCCATATTCTAGATGAGAAACATAAAGCATTAGAACCTAAGAGTGAAAAATGTATTTTTTTTGGATATTTTCAAGATGTAAAAGGATATAGACTTATTCCACTTAAGTCCAAAAATGTTATCACTAGAAGAGATGTAAAGTTTGTTGAAAATATATCGGCCTACGACCCTAGTTCAGCGGATGTGCCACCTCTATCTATCCCTTCTACTTCTGAAAACATTTCTTCTTCAGATGATTACAGCAAGGATGACAATCCTCCCCCACCTTCTCGGGATCCTCATTCAACTCCTCAGCTTCAAAAATGGGTCTGTGCTATTGGGGATGTAGCAGGTGCTCTTGCAAGTGATCCTACAAGTCAGTGATGTAGTCATTCTCAGTTCAACAGAGCCTCTTCTTTAGTAGCTCAAGCTTCAGTGAATCATGATCCTAACACCTTTGAAAAATATTCAAGCCATCCAAATTGGGATGCAGCTATGAATGAAGAATATCATTCATTATTAAAAAAAGATACATGGGATCTTTTTCCTCTTCCAAATGGAAGAAAACTTGTTAGATGTAAATGGGTTTACAAAACCAAGTTTGGACCAGATGGAAAAGTTGATAAACATAAAGCTTGTCTTGTTGCTAAGGGATTTTCACAAGTTGAAGGCATTGACTATACTAAAACCTTCTCCCCTGTTGCTAAAATGAACTCTATCCACCTTGTTCTTTCCCTTGCTACCTCTTTCAAATGGGAAGTCCATCAGATGGATGTTAAATCTACCTTCTTGAATGGGGAATTGCATGAAGAAATCTAGATGGAACAACCTCCTGGCTTAATACAAACAGACTCCAGCCCTGTATGTCGGCTTAAGAAATACTTTTATGGTCTCAAGCAAGCCCCTCGGGCTTGGTAAGCCAAAATGGATAGCTTTCTTTTAGATACTAGCTTTTCTAGGTGTCATTCTGTTAATACTGTCTACACCAAGAAAGTGGGTAAGTATCTTATCATTCTTGTTCTTTATGTTGATGATCCTATCCTTACTCATTGTGATCCTAACCTCATAAACCATGTGAAGTCCAGCCTTAAAAGGAAGTTTGAAATGACAGACTTAGGACACTTACATTATTTTCTTGGTCTTCAAGTCTTATAATCCAAGGAAGGTATTTCCCTTTGTCAGTCCAAGTATGTCTGTGATCTTCTACGCCACTTTCATATGGAAGACTTTAAGCCAACCCCTTCTCCCTTTCAGTCTGGAGCCAAACTTTTAGTCACTTGTGCTTCCCCTGAAGTTGATGCTACCTTATATCGTCAGCTTGTAGGAAAACTTTTGTACCTAACCCATACCTATCCTGACCTTTCCTTTGTTGTTGGCCTTATTGCTCGATTTATGAAAAACCCACATGAAAGTCATTGGAAAGTAGCTAAAAGAATACTTCATTATGTTCAAGGTATAGTTCAGTTTGGGATTCATTACAATGCAGAAGCATCTCCTTTATTGGTTGGTTTCACTAATTATGATTGGGCTGGTGACCGTGAAGATCGGAAGTCTACTGCCGGTTATGTCTTCACTCTTGGTTCTTGACCTATTACAAGGGCTTGCAAGAAACAAAGTTTCATTTCTCTTTCTTCAGTAGAAGCAAAGTATCATGGCACCATAGAATCTAGTAAGGAATCCCTATGGCTTCGTCACATCCTATCAAAGTTTGGCTTCCAGCAATAGCATCCGACTACACTATGGTGTGATAATCAAAGTGCCATTCAACTATGCAAATATCCAATCCAACATCAGAGCAACAAACACATTTAAGTACACATGCATTTCATCATAAAGCTCATTCATGACCATGTTCTTGAAGTGCAATATTGTTCAACCGATGATCAAGTTGTAGACATATTTATAAAGGCTCTCACAGAGGTGAAGTTTACTAAAATTTGATTTATGGTTGGAGTTCAGGAAGTTGTCACTAAGGGGTGATAATCTCTAATGCCTCCTTCATTATCCTATTGTGTCATATTTTTTACATCCTTCAATGATATCCCAAATTATTCTTAAGGGGGGACGTTATGATATTCAGACACATAGGAAATAGTTAAGTATAACTTGGTCTAGTGTAGAGTTAGGTAAAGTGTGTTTCTTTACTATGTACTTTTGTAACTTACAATCTGACGGCCACTATATGTTCTAGACATGAAGTGGTCTGATAGTTCATTCTCTTCTTGGTATTACCGACACTTGATCCATGGCTTAACACCCGATTGTTCCATGATCTCTATTTAAAGAGCATGGAGGGTCATTTGTAAGGTGATCATTCATGAGAGAAGCTTATGTAAATTTTCTTTCTTCTACTAATAAATTGCTTGAAGTGGCTGCATTGGCTCAGGCCATGGAGTATTCCCTCTTTGAATGTTTTAACCATGTCAAGAATATTGGTTTATTGATTTGTGATTTGTTTGTGAGTGGTGTCCTTTGGTGTTCTATCTGAGTAACTTTCCTTGTAAATTCCTACAATGGTCACTCACCAATCATATACTATCAAATTTTTTAAAAAAATTTACTTCTCGAATAGACCTTTCCAATGGGCTATCTTCTGTGCCATACGAAGACATATGCCAAAGTTATGACTCCGGGAAGTTGACATTCCAACCTACCCCATCAAGGCCCACAAGCCTTTGGTGCTTCATCTCTTAGCGTTAGGTTTTCAGATTCTTATGGTTTTTCATTTATGATAAAAAGACCTCTGAGCCTCATTATAAGATATTTTAGCGAAGTCTTGTATTCGTCAAATCTCTTCTAAGAGATAAGCTACCACCATTCGAGCTAGTTTATTTCCATTTTGCAATTATGTAGTTTTAGCATTTTTTATTTATTAATAAATGTAAATTTTCACTATATCTCCTTGTTTTGTTTATAAAATTCTATATCGTTTCATTCCATTCACAAATTTGTATCACTCTCCCTCTCTCTCCCCTCTATCTATGTATCTGTATCCCTCCCTCTCTCTCTATCTCATTCCCACTCTCTCTCCCCATATATCCCATCCACATTTTTGTCTTTCTCCCTCCTCTCTCCTTCTCTATCTATCGCTCACTCCCTTACTATCCCTCTCCTTTTCTCCATCATCACTCCTCCTCCACTCTCTCTCTCTCTCTCTCTCTCTCTCTCTCTCCCTCTCTCTCTCTCTCTCCCTCTCTCTCTCTCTCTCCCTCTCTCCCTCCCTCCCTCCTTCTCTCTCTCCTCACTCACTTACTATCTATCTCCCACTCTCCCCCATTCTTCTCTCTCCCTTTGTTTGTATTTCTCTCTCTCTCTCTGTTTCTTCTTCCTTTTGTGTGCCACATTGAGATCTCTCTATCTCCCTCCCTCTCTCCTTCTCTCTCCATCTCCATCACTTCCCACAGGAGCTTTACTTGGGGAGAATTACCATACCATGTGTTCTCATATGGGGGATATATACTGAGGAAAAAAATGACATAATATATTGAGCATATAATAGGGGATAAAGGTTTTTTATATGTTGTGTATAAAAAATGGAGCTCAAATTTAACGAAAGAATATATAGGGGTATAAAAAATGTTAATGAAAAAATGGATTCCTACAATATCTAGTGAAAGTAGGTTTCTTTTTAATTGGGAAGGTGAAGTGGGTTCATATTTGTAGGGGGTTATATAAAGTTACTTTTAGAGGTATTTTCCAATATGTAGTCAAATTAAGGTTATTGTTCAGTATGCCACAAATGCACATGCTATGTTAGAGGTTCATTGAATGAAGTCCCCTCATACCTATCTCTCCCTCTCACCCATTCGACTCTCTATACCCCACTCTTCCTCTCCCTCTTTTTGTTTGTATCTCTCATCTCTCCCTCTCTATATCCCCCCCCATCTCTCCTGACTCCAAATCCATTTCTATCTCTCCCCTCTCCTTCTCCTGATATTGATCTATCTCTATCGCATTCCATCTTCCTCTCACTCTCCATCCCCTATGTTTCTCTCAATCTCTCTCCTTCTCTCTCTTCCTTCTCCACTCTATTTCTTCCTTTCACCCTACTCCAATTCTACTTTTGTCTCCCTACATATCTCCTTCTCTCCCTCCCTCACTAACTACCACCTCCCCTCTCTCCTACTACCTTTCTTTCTCTATCCCTCAATCACTCCTTCATTCCCTCCACAAAAAACCCTTACAAATTTATTCCTCCCTCTCCCTTTCTCTCTCTCCCCCTTTCCCCGAGTCTATTTCCTCTATATCTCTCTCGTTCTCTCTCCACCTCTCTCTCTATTTATATATCTGTCTTCTTTCCTATCTATTTATAGGTTTCCATCCTATGCATATAATACCTACAAACAAATTCTTCAAAGAAATATGACAATATGTAATTGGAAGAACATAAAATATGCACAATATTTTTCTCTTGGAACCCAAAACAAGGAAATCCATATTGATTTTTCTTTCAATTTTATATTATATTATATACATGTCAAAGAATTCGTAAACCCCCAATATGTTAACCCTGGATAGAACATAATTGTAGTTCCTTTGATTTGATCTAGAAAACCATGAAAAAAACTATCATGTGTGGAACCATGGGAAAAACCACCCAAAAAAATTCTTTCAAGGCACTATCTCAAACCTCATGCAAAGGGGGGTGTGGGGTGGGGGGGGGCCTAGGTTAATTACATACCTTCAAACTAGGGTGGGCCTTCCAAGACCCCCCTCGAAGCCCCCATTTATTCATGGTGCATAGAAGTTGTGTAAAGGATAACACCCACCCAACACTATCTCTCTCTCTCTTCCTCTACATACCTTCCTCTCCCGCTTGCTGCTATCTCTATGTGTATCTCTCTTCTCCCCTCTATCTCTTCATTTGTATCCCACCTCCACTATTTTATATATTTCCATCCCTATCACCTTTTATCTACTTCCCTCTTTTCCCCCTCCATATCCACTCTCTCTCTCTCTCTCTCTCTCTCTCTCTCTCTCTCTCTCTTCCACCATCTAAAATTCCATCTCCATTTTGTAATTCTCCCACTACCCCGATACTCCATCTTTCTCTCTCGTTCTCCTTGGTCCTCCCTCTTCCTTTATATATTTCTCTATCTCTCCCTCCTTCCCTCAGTCCCTTCTTATCAACCCCCCCCATCCATCTCTCTCTCTCTAGATCATTCTCTATATCCCTCACTTTACCCTTCTCTATATCTCCCTCCCCTGGTCTCTCCCCCTCAATCCTTCCACCTCTCTCATTCTCTTCCCACCTATGTAATCTCCTTATCTCTACCTCATGTTCTCACTTCCACCTTCATTTTCTCCATATCTCTCTCTCTCTCTCTCTCCATCCCCACTCCCCCCACTCTCACTCACACACACTCTCTTCTCCTTTTCTCTCTCTCTCAATTCCACCTTCAGAACAACCCCCTTCCAACTTTGTATCCCTCTTCCTCATGTCAACTACAGCTATCTCCTTTCGTCTCCCTTGCCCACTCATCTCTCTCTCTCTCTCTCTCTCTCTCTCTCTCTCTCTCTCGGCAGCTAGATTCCTCACTCTCTCTCCCTCCCCACACATTTCCCATGTGCTAAATTCAATAGTTGTAGGAATGTGAACACGTTCTAAGTGTTATGAATGCATTGGACATTTTTTTGCTAGAAAGATGCACATGTTTTAGTGTTGGGAATGCACATACACTTTTTTGAAATTAATTTTTTCTTAGTAGTAATCTTACTTGCATAATGACTTGGGTTCTTTAGACATAGTTTTAGGATTATGAACATGGTAGTTTGGTTTTCAAATACATGAAAACATCATTTTTGTAGAAAATATATGTATATATCTCTATATTTGATGTTATTTTTCTATAATCTAAATAAACCCATAGTCCATGAAATTACATGCACATATAGAGTCAACCATGTAGACCCTAAATATATAATTTATAAAATAAATTTATTAGTTTTTATTATTTTTACTACATATTTCTCTTGACATATATCCAAATCTTGAAATACAATCCTCGTCTATGTCCACTATAAATTCTTGTGGCCTTAACCATTTGGAATATATA
>APFE031070458.1:24010-35672 GCA_000404065.3 Pinus taeda
ATATAAAATTAAGATTATAGATTTTGAAAAAAAAGTTGTGCACAATAATACATATTTCTCTATAAAGCTACAAATTTTTATACCAATATTCCATAATTTATGTACTCAAAGGTTGCACACATGGAAATGTATTATTTTATATGAAAATTACATATTAATGATAGGAAAATTCAAAATCTACATAACTAGACACAATCTCCATAAATAAAAATTATATATTTAGAAAGATATTCATTTTTTTACATTTCTATATTCTTACACCACTAATCATTCCTCTAAGTTAACATATTGTTGCTTTTCCAAGTTTGTATTGCCACTAATGTGTCATGAGGCCATCATTAGCTTGTCATGAGATGTCGTCATTAGCTTCCATGCACTTGCGTATCACATTTTTCTAATGATGATGATGATGGTGATGATTTTTCTTGATACTTAATTAATATAGTAAAATTGTCACTAAATGAGTTTGATTAATTTGTTTAGTGATTTTTTATGTACAATACCTTCTATTAGATCATAAACATATTTACGTCATGAATTTTCTTGGTCCTTAATAGATATAGTGAAATAGATACTCAATGAGTTTGATTAATTAATTTAGAGTTTTTTTTAAGTACTTTCTACTAGATTACCAACATATTCACATAATGATTGACCTCATTTTTCCATGGCTTGCAACATGAGAAACTAGACCAATGAAAGAAAGGGAGCATTTTTGTCCAAAATATCAAAAAGAGAACATCAAAATAACAACATTCATATAAACAAGACTGACTAAGCATTTTATAATCATTTTCGTCTATAGTAACTAATAAAAAATATAGTCTAAGTATCTCATTGATCATAAACAAAAAATAAGAAATCTTCTTCTTTATATAAAGTATTAAAAACAAAAAAGATATTGAAATAGAAGGAGCACTAAAAACCATTATGGAAACTATCTAGTGGAGGTGGACATATCAATTGACAATATATCTACTAGGATATATGATGGTGTAGACCTTTCCTATATGAAATATATGCTTTAATGTGAGTTAAGAAGTTGTCAATTTCCCTATGTCCCCTTCATATTTCATGCAACTATAGAATAATTTCATCTTTCGAATCATTCCTCCCAAGGAGGAATTTTCCAAGGAAGGACTTCATCTACTAGTAGAGGTATAATGTATGTAAGTATTATTGCAGTGACCTATGGTGTGTCCTATATCAAGAACTCAATATGTAAATAAAAAATATTGGTATCTAAATGGCATCCCTTATCATTAATGATCACTTCTTCTGCCTCCCTGATTTCCTCCAACACCTTAGAAGGGTTCTGCATGTGGCATGGATGGGTTGAATATTGGCCTATGGTTTAAGCTTTTCATCCATCGTGTGTCCCCCTTCCACTATATCCATGATGGGAAGGTTCTATTTTTATAAGAATCAAAGTATCAGAAACATAGCGGGGAAGCCTCAAGTGCGAACACCATAGGATGACAAAAAAGGGAAGGAATCCTTGAAAGGGTGATGAATGGAGACAAAAAGACCAGCAGCTAAGGTTTCCTGGGAATGAGAGATAAGATAGGGGAAAGTGGGTGAAGATTATAAAATTCCAAATAAGGCTATAATTAATACCATAAATATATAGAGTCTTAACTATCAATGACCTCATAGAAGGGAGGTACAAACTATCCAGAGTGTTTACAAGCCCCTCGAAAATCTACATATGTAAAAGAAGAATAATTTGAGACTAGCATAAAGGTAAATGAAGCTTCTTGCACCCTATAACTACTGGTATAAACTTTTAACATTGATAACATATAATAGCTAGGAATATATCATAAAATGAGAATGATGTACCAGAGAAAGTAGTGTAAGGCTAGCTCATACCTTGTAATCCCTTAATTTTCTTTAATTTTTAAGAAATGGAACTAGCTTATATCTACTTATTTTTCCAGAGAGGTGATCTAAAATGATCATAAACTAAAAACTAATGTAGAATCGGTTAACCATTAATGAATTGAATGTTAGCTCAAAGGATAGAAATCGAGGGACACTGCTTGAGAAGAAGACTTTACGACAGTCATTTAAACGTGAAAATGATGCATAAAAAAAGTGAAAATAGTAAAAACACAATGATACGAGATAAAAAAAATTGATGATGGAGTTTGTCCCTGGTGCACTACGTCTCTGGGTCTTCTTTCAAGATGTGCAACCATTTTTATTAGGAATGAAAAGAGGGTGTTGATTACACAGATATTTTATCAGTTTGAATGTTCATGTAGACACTTCTGATCACTATCATCAGATATCCCTCTGAATAAGATTTCCAACGCTTCCTACGAATTCCAATTCTGACTCCGGATGCTCCCATAACGCTGAAAACAAAACTGCCTATGACGTCCAAAATTTGCAAGAAAAAAGTAAAAAACCACTCCAATATCCCTTTCAACGAAGAAAACTGCCTATTTAACATTCCCAGGTGCATTCGAGGCCCCTCATACTTAGATATGCATGTATGGCTTGATTTGGGTATTTAGGAATCAATTTTGTAGCATAGGGACACCTTTAAGCCTATTCTTATGGTGGTGGAATTAGTTTTGCACCAAACAACGCAACAAAAACCCATTAATAAACCATATAATAAAAAAAACTGTAAACAATTTACTGACCAGGCGGGATTGGCTAACTTTCTACATGTGAACATGTGGTCCTGCTCCAGTATTTTCATAAGCTACGACCTTGCATGTCAAGCTCAATGGTTGCGGTTAACTGAACTACATGTGACAACCATTGTAGTTTGCGTTGATTGCTAACTTCGTGGTTTCTGCACTACAGTTACCTCCAAGCACTAACCTCCACCTAACCGCCTCTACCTACTCACATGACATATTCTTGACATGGTTTTCGTAGTGGTTAGTGTCACAGTCTACTCCGACGGCTTATTCTCTGGCCCTGTTCACATGTCCTCTCCACCGTAGTCTCCATATCTATGCGATATAGTGACCTGTGGTTGGCTCTAACCTCCACCTAGTGAACTTTGCTCACATAGCACGTAGTTACCGATGCAGTTAACCGTGCAGTTAGGGGACTGTGTTTTGATTATTGCATTTTTTTTAGAATTTTTAACATGGGCAAGAGATTAACGAGGTTAGAACCTAGGCTTTAGGGCTAGGTTTTTAGCATAGAAAAATGGGTTTAAGACTTTAGGTTTTAGCACTTAGAACTTAGGCTTAGATGCATGGCTTGGATAGATTAGGTTTTATGATTTAGGTTTTGGATTAGGATTAGGGTTTGAATAATTGATCAACCATTTACAATCGTTCATCCCTAAGTCACATTAGTGACATTTGTCACCTAATGATGAACTTGTTAACAATGTGACATAAAACATATATATATCATCGACACCAATTTCCTTTGCGACGATATTCCTTTGTGGACACCCAAATCCTGTGAGGCAATGACATGACAAATGTCATTGACCAATCCTAGCAGAATTGTCGATGAACTCATGTTGACAACCATGCGCTAAACCATCTCAACTGAACACCATGAAACCATAACATTACCTGTACAACCTGATCCATAACCAACACTATCAAAGCTAAACTGAATTGACGATGACACTGAGTATTGACGACGACAATTGAACACCTATGCAACTGGATCAACCGAATCCTCCTGGATCATTCCTCTCCACTTGAAAGCTTTTGGACCACAAATGTTTGACTAAACAGTTAGTCGATGAGTGTAGAACTCCCTCTCTTTCAACCTTGACCTGACGATGTACTAATACATTCGATCAATCACATGCAAATGATGACCCTAATGATACTGACCATGGTACTTTTCGAGTTGGTGACCTGTTTCATCCATCTGTAGTATACACAACTTGCGGCAATGGGCAAACAACCTATTATCAACATGGAAATTGAATTTTTTCCACTAAGAACCATGAGTTAGTGATTCACAATATTTGAAGACTGTCTCTACTAGATGTTGTTTAATACCATCAACATGTATAAACAATCTATTTTGCAGAATGATAGAGACAATCAAAGATATGCTTAACATCAAACCAGCTAGACTTGATTACCCATACTTTCCTGATTCCTGATTACTAAATGAATTTGCTGCAATGAACTTGTCCAACTATAAGGTGAAATTTGCTGCAACTTAGTTTGATTATGAAAGTATTGAGTTAGCTATTGATTTTTATGAATCACTTTTCCTTTTATTAATTAAATGATGTTTCCATTGATTAGCACTTTCCTCTAATGCATACGTTTAGCTCAGACACTTTTACACTTCTTTAGAAAATGCTTTGTTATGAAAACAAATAAGTTTTCTCTCCACTTAAAAAGAGGTTTCCAAACTATTTGAAACATGAAATGGTGACACAATACAAGAGAAATTGAACACTGACTTTCCCCAATATCAACCTGTATCCCTAAAACTATTTATTTCCAAACACAGACTGAATTGATTCATTATGACATTAGGAAGAGGGGCTTTATGCAAAAACTGTAATTCATGTTGCATTCCCTGCTTATGAATAAGATGTTTGGTTTTACATAGAACTGGAATTGTTTCTATCTCATTAATCAAACCATCTTTAGGTTGAGATGCATAACTTAAACAAGAATCATGTTGATTGTTATGTTGATTCTTTACACACATGAAGTTTGAACTTATTAATCGCTTCATTTGATTAACATTAACTCAATTCAAGTGATTTTTACTTTGATGTGCCCTGACAATAAATTCAACCCCATCTTTCTTAAGGTGATATTTATTTCCTCTCCTGTAAAATACTGCATCACGATCATAAAAATGCAGACTTCCTAAGACAACTCCACATATGTCTACTGGAACCACATCTAATTCCACTTCATCAATGTAATTAGCTGTTATGGAAAATCTTAATCAACACTGTTCAGTGGCTGTTATCTGAGTTGATTTATTTAGCCATCCTAATGGATAAGGAGTTGGATGATTATGTGTTTCCAAGCCCAAACTTTTAACTAAATATTTAGAGATTAAATTCGCCTGTGATCCACTGTCAAACATTGTATCTATGTTTGTATGCTTATAAGTTATCCTTATGTTAAACAATTCAACTCTTTTATCCTCATGTGGAGGATTCATGTTTGATGAAGATGCACTATTTTTTGAACTTGAACTAGTATAAGAAGTTTTACCTATCATAACCATGGCAATTATCCTCCTTTCATCACCTGAATTTGAACCTAGATCCTACTAGACTGCTGCAATGGCCTTCTTTTCATCCTTCTCCTTAAGGAACATTTTGGGCTTCAGTTCTGGATGAAGTTTCCAACACTTAGATTCGTCATGACCAATTCTATGGCAATGAGAACAAGTATATCTTTCCTTCTAAGCCATCGTTGATTTCTTTCTCTTTGAATTGTCGTTCCCCTTACTGTCACTAGAATCTTTGGTTTCCAACTCTTTGGATGAATGCGACGAAAACTTGAATGGTCTGCCACTTGATTCAATATGTATGGCCTGAACACACACCTCATCAAAATCATCAACATTAAACATCAATAAAGTATGCTGCAAATATGAATGTAAACTACCGATGTATTTTAAAAAAGTTTCTCGTGTATCCAATTAAATATCAAGCACCAATGCTTTCTTTCTAAATTCCTCAGTAAACTCTTAAACACTCTGCCCTTTACCTTGCCCTAGATGTTGCCAATCAATAATAGCTTGTTGCATGTATCCTAGAGGACAGAATTGTTTCCTAAGAGCTTTCAAAGACTTAGACCATGAAGAGATGACTTTTCCTTTACGCTTTACATTTATCTGAGTTTTACTTTCCCACCAGATTAGAGTTGTTCCCCCCATTCTAAGTGTAGCTAATTGAATTTTAGTTTTATCATTAGAAATGTTCTGAATGTGACAATACACTTCTAACTGCTTAATCTAGTTATCTAGATTTCCAGGATTCATTTCGCCATCATAAATAGGTAACTCAAATTTCACATCAAGTTTCAAAAGAGATGTCTTCTTAGGTTTCTTTTCTGTTTCAGATTCTACACTGGAAGAAGAAGAAGAAGAAGATGATGGTGGAGATAATGAAGGTGAATGTGGTTTATCAATCTTCCTTTTACCTTTGTCCTTCTTTGATGTCTTTGAAGAAGAAGTTGCATCTCTCACCTTCTTGTCTTCATACAATTATCCCAACATTTGCTGCATAGTCAAGAGTGCTTGTTGAAAGTATTCATCACTCATCTTAGTTTCAATGTTTTCACCTGCATTAAATCCTGACATGGTGGATTTATGAACAAATCGTCGCTTTCCAATCTCTGGATTGATCTGCTCAAGTATTCCTTCTCCTCCTTGCGACTTTGACCTGGTTAACATTCAATGGAAAATTCTACAAACGCAACCTACTATGATACCAAATTATATGATATGAAATGATCATAAACTAAAAACTGATGTAGAATCGATTAACCATTAATGAATTGAATGTTAGCTCAAAGCACGGAAATTGAGGGAAACTGATTGAGAAGAAGACTTTGCGAAAGTTGTTTAAACATAAAAATGATGAATAACAAAAGTGAAAACAGTAAAAACATAGTGATATTAGACAACAAAATTGATGACAGAGTTCGTCCCTAATGGACTACATCTCCGGGTTCGCTTTCAAGATGGGCAACCGTCTTTATTAGGAATGAAAAGAAGGTGTTGATTACACAGAGATTTTATCAATCTGAATATGCACATAGGCACTTCTGATCACTATCATCAAATAGCCCTTTGAACCAGATTTCCAACACTTCTTACGAATTCCAATTCCGACTTCGGATGCTCCGGTAACACTGAAAACAAAACTGCCTGTGACCTCTAGAATCTGCAAGCAGAAAGTCAAAAAACAACTCCAATCTCCCTTTGAATGAAGAAAACTACCTATTTAACATTCACCAGGTGCATTCGAGGTCCCTCAGACTTAGATAGGCATGTATGGCTTGATTTGGAGGTTTAGGAATTGATATTATAGCATAGGGACACCTTTAGCCCTAGTCATATGGTGGTGGAATTAATTTTGCACCAAAAAATGTAACAAAAACCCATTAATAAACCATATAATAAAGAAAACCGTAAGTGGTTTACTGACCGGGTAGGATTCGCTAACTGTCCGAACATGAAGATGCGGTGCTGCTGTGGTCTTGTCATAAGCCGCCACCTTTCATGTTAAGCTTGACAGTTGCGGTCAACTGAAATGCATGTGACATCCACTGCAGTTTGCGTTGAATGCTAACTCCGCGGTTTCTGCGCTGCGGTTACCTACAAATGCTAACCTCCACCTAACCTGCTCTGCCTGCTCACATGGCACAATCCCGACACGGTTTCCGTCGCTCTTAGTGTTGTGGTCTACTCCTATGGCTTATTCTCTAGCCCTATTCACATGTCCTCTCCACCACTGTGTCCATACCCACGCGGTTTAGTGACCTGCGGTTGGCTCCAAGCTCCGCTCGGTGAACTTTATTCACATAGCACGCAGTTCCCAACGCGGTTAACTGTGCAGTTAAGGGACTGTATTTTGATTATTGCATTTGTTTTAGAATGTTTAACATGGGCGAGAGTTTAACAAGGTTAGAACTTAGGCTTTAGGGCTAGATTTTTAGCATAGAAAAATGGGTTTAGGACATTAGGTTTTAGCACTTAGAACTTAGGTTTAGATACATAGCTTGGATGGATTAGGTTTTATGATTTAGTTTTTGGATTAGGATTAGGGTTTCAATAACTGATCACCCATTTACAATCATTTGTCATGAAGTGACATTAGTGACATTTGTCACATAATGACGAACTTGTCGACAATGTGACATAAAACATATACATATCGTCAACACCATTTGCCTTTGCGACAAAATCCCTTTATCGACAGTCAAATCCTATGAGGCAACGACACGACAGACGTCGTCGACCAATCCTGGCGGAACTATCGATGAACTCATGTCGACAACCAAGCGCTAACCCATCTCAACTGAACGCCATGAAACCATAACATTACATGTACAACTTGATCCATAGCCAACACTATAGAAGCTGAACTGAATTGATGACAACACCGAATACTGACGAAGACACTTGAACACCTGTGCAACTGAATCAACAGAATCCTCCTGGATTAAGAGGGGTCAAGCTACTTTCTAGTTGAGCATCACACTTTACTTGAGATGAAAGTGTGGAGTGCAAACAACTCTGAGGGACTAGGAGAAAGTTCAGGGACTAAGTGGGGAAGACTAGGCCGTTAGTGCCTTGTCCTTCCCCTGATGAAGAAGGAAAAAGTCTTAATGAGGTGAGGAGAAAGAGAAGAACATATGGCAAGAAGAGCTAGTCATCGAAATGGAAACATAGATACAGAGGAGTAAATGTAGATAGAGATGACTATTTCCAAAATCAACAAATTATTGTAACCATTCAAAAGCATCATAACCACATTTTTTTATTACTCATTAACTTCTCTTTGGGTTTTGAAACCTCCATTAACCTCACAACATGTTGCATCATGGCGAAGTAATGAGATATTTGACTCCCACATAAACCAGAATGAAAGGGGATAACCACCACACTTGTCTCATTGATTTTTCAACGTGATGACAAGGTGAGCATCATCACCTTCCCCCTTGCTTTATTTATCCACCTCATTCAAGACAAATAGTTTAATACTAATTAAAATAAAAACATAAAAACATTGTTAATACATATTTTTATTTATATGATGATTTAAATGAAAAATAATTAAATAAATGTTTAATATATATTTATGTTTTTTCTACTTAAAGCATATTATAAATATATTTAAATTTGGTCACTTGCTATGGTGCTTCTTCCCTGAGACGTCAAGCTAATTAATTTGCTAGGGTGCTTCTTCCATGAGACGTCAAGCTAATTTAAACTAATAGCCAACATCCTTGCTTTCCTTCCCCGTTTCAAGTAATAATTATGGTTTATCTCCATCATTGAACTCATAACTAAATTGTGGTGACCAACATGTCATATTATCCTTCAAGGGACTCCCTCACATTAGCTTCCATGAACTCCCCTCATACTAGTTTCCAAGATGTGCCTTAGTTTCCACTTCGGCACCTCCTTCATCACCATCCACCTTTGTATAACGCTGCATTCGAATTGCCAGCTAGGGGTATGGGGCAACCTGCCTTCATATCCCACATAATCACATTAACCCCACGGCACAAATCCCATGCTGAGGCACCCATTCCGAGGGATGTTTAAAATGAATTTATAGACATGTTTATATTTCATTTTGTTTAAAATGATTCTATAATATTAATAAAAACAAGTTAAATAGCTGCGTAATCCTTTCCTCTTTGGCAGTTATGAGTCTAGAGTCATTAGTTCATAGAAATAAATGCAGAATAAGGCAGAACCTGGCCCAAGTTTGAACGTGCAGCGAAAGCCTCATTCGGCGCAGTTGAGTGTAGGACATCCGGACCAATTCATCCTCAAGAAAATCCCCACCGATTTGGCCTTCAAAAATGTCCAGACATCCAGTTCTGTGTTAAACTGAGCGCTTCCAATTTATTTCGGACAACCAGATTTCCCCGGAGAAGATCAAACACCCTGTGGGGGCCGTGGCGCCCGTGGCAAGCGTAACAAAACAAGTTATACCGTATTTTATTGAAGACTGTGCTAGTTATGGAAAATCCAGGCGGGGTGAAGGTAGATGAGTACCAGGGTTAGTAACAGCAAAATAACCAGGGTTAGTAACAGCAAAATAAAAAAGTAAAGTTGTTTTTAGGGTGGGTTTTGGCTGTTTTTATGGTGGTTTTTTCTAGTGTAATTTCTTTAAAATCGGATAAGAATTTATTGAAATCACAAGTTTGATGGATAATCTTGTGCAATGGAAATTTAGTAGTGGTTTTTTCAGGGTGTTGAATCTATATATACAGTCAAAAAACTAGTTTAAATAACAGAAATCAAAATTTCACCTGAAATTTTTCCACCATATCACATAAAAAATTTGTAAAATCACACTAAAAACAACTCCAAAATAAACTCTTAAATAAACCACATGAGTCAAGATCAGTGAACCTTACACCAGATCCCAAATTTCTAGTTTAGCGAGTCTTCACCCTGGTTCGACCATATCCAGCCGCAAAATAAAAATCCAAGCATCCTGTTTGTTGGAGACAGTAGTATTGACAAAGTACCCAGACCACTGGTTCGTCCCGGGCCGGACTGACAATATCGTGGGACCCTTACATCCGGCCCTCTCAAGGCATATCCGGAGTAGTGGGATTGCGGCAAATCCGGATAACCCTGGTCACCGGATCGAAAAAACCTTCGGGCTAGCAATTTCTCGATTCCAGACACAAGATCAAGACAAGAACACTAATGGGTTAATTATTTGAAGCTCAAAGACGCCAGAGGAGTTACGCACATCGTCCAGTTTAGCATATTTATGAGTTTTAGTTGGGATGACTATCAATATTTTTGGAGTGATAGTTTTATTAATGCACTAAAAAGTATATCTAAATTTTTACATTTAGGGAAATATAAAATTTAAGGGTTAGAATACAGGGCCAGTGGATTAGTGGATTAATGGAACTAAAAAGCCAAAAAACAGATATAACCAACTAACAAAGAAAAAACTGTTCAATAGATTCAAAATTGTTAGTTCTTTTTTATATTTCATAAATACACGTATATATAAGTTATATATATAATAATAAGCTGGTAAAAACTTTTATTTATATATATAGAAAAGCTGGTAAAAAACTTATATATATATATTAGATAATAACACATTTAAATAAGTTTATATTATTCACGAATCAAAATTAAAAAACCAAAATTTAAGAAAACTTTATATTTTAAAACATAAATATTTTTTTAAACTAATAAAACATTTACATATGATTACATTATTCAGCCCTACAAAATTTGAACAGGTTTACACAGCTATACCCAGTCAGATACCTGCCCTGGACTATGTATATATATAGTTAACTTGCTCGAACGAAAAGCATCGCAAAAGGTGAGGAAAAGGACTTGGCGCCTTCGGTAAGCTACTAACTCGAGCAGCAGGCACATGCCTAAGAAATAAGGACTGCCAAGGCCCCAGAGTAGTTTTGTGCACGAAATTTGAGCAGTGTTTTGATTGTGGTTTATCAAGGTCATCTACAGTCTTGATTTCCCGGGGGACCTTTCAATAAGTGAACTTGGACGGGGATTTTATGCTCGTGCTTAAGTGATTCGGTTGGGACTTAATCTAGATTATATACATAAGTAATAGCGGCCACCACTGTAAATTATTCTGTCAAAGCTTTTATGTAACCAATCATGTGATTTTTATTGTTATTTTTTAAAATTATAGGGTATTATGTTACGTATATTCACTGGGTCAATTGAAGATTAAAATGAAGAATTTTAAAAATTAGAAATATAATTTTAATTAGAGGAAAAATGAAACTAATAAGTATTTGTAGAATTAGAAAACATTAATTAAGTTTATGAATATTTCATAAACTATTACATACCTGATCAAGCGTGTTTGACAGCAGGAAAAAGCTATAATCCCAACTAGAGACTAATAAAATAAATAAAGTTCCCAAGGAGTTATAGTGGAAGCCAGGGTTAATCTTATTGTATATATATTTTAAAAGGGATAATTTAT
>APFE031070458.1:35866-65422 GCA_000404065.3 Pinus taeda
TTCAAATTAAATGAAAACAAAAATAAATTAGATATCAGTTTTTAGATTAATTATATTGTAAGGATTTGGTCTATCTTTTTTTGAATTAATTCATGTGGTTCATCCTCATAACAAGGTAAGAAATTAATTGATTTGAAGAAATAAATTGCTAGGATTCTCAATGATGCATCCGTGCTATTTATTCATTAATATCAATTGATTTCTCACTTTGTTTTGAAGATAAAGCACATTAGTTGGTTTGAAAAGTCTACCAAATTTTTACCATGTGATTAATCTGAAAAACTTATATCTCAAAATTCTTAAATCTAAGAAAATAAAATTAATCTTATAAAAATTTTAAGTTAAAAACAATTAGATAGGCAAAATATATTTATATTTATCTGAGTAATCTACATTCGATATAGATAGAAAACATACCATTCACTGGGATAAATCCTTCCGAAACAAGGAAATTGGCGTAGCACTGAGAAACGGACGCAGCAGCACAGAGTGGCCAGAAGATAACCCTGGGCACCTTTAGATTAGTTGCTACTTCCTCCGTGCAAGACATGAAGGCGTCTGTGACGATGAACGTGATGGGTGGAAATGATGGTGATTTCTCAACGGCAGTGCTAAGGAAGTCCTCCAATGAGGGACCTAACTTTTGCAGGGCAACAAATAACTCGGCCAGGTTGGAGGTGCGGCCATGGTGGGGCGGTAAACCATCCGGAATAGATAGAAATCTAATTTTCCTTCCTTGCTGCTCCAACTCAGGATCGTCTACGGAGACAAGAGATTTACCATCTTTTGAAGCTTCCACGATGCGTTTGTATATCCACTCAGTATTGACGAAAGTGACAAACAATCCCCTAACAGCCAGAAGTTGGGCCAAATTCATGAGAACATTTACATGACTCTGTGCAGGAAATGGCACAATTACTGCATGCAGATCATGCTTCCCCTTTTGGTCCAACGTATCGATGCCAATATTGCTGGACATTATCTGTTTCTGTTCCTTTAATCCACTACAACAACTTGTATGAATTTCAGGTGCGAGTCATGCACCTTTTATAGCGGATTACACTGCAACTATCGCAATTACGGTCATTTCTTTTAATGGTAAAATAATAATGGGCATTGGACAAAGCATTTGAGAGAAAATTGGCAATTAAGTTTTAGATAAATGGTAACCTTACGTTATTGTTCAACTTGCTATCTGTGATCAATTGGATGACGAGGAGATGCGATGCTTCTCGTCCTCAAGGGTCATGGTCAAAAATCTATCAAATAATTCGGCAAAAATGGAACACCATGTTTTCCTTTATTGGTACGGTTTTAGGTTGAAAAGCTACCTTTCATTCCTTATATTTGTGAATCAAATTTTTAGTGGACTTTGCAGTCATATAGCCAAACATAGACAGTGTTCATTGCCATATTGTAAGTAACGCATTTGATAGCCGATCATTGGAAGCCATAGCTGCCAGACATAGCTCTACCCTACAAGTAAGACATAGACCTCTACCCTCAATCTCTTCCTAGACATCGACCCTAGATCTCGACAGAAACATAGCCTTCGACCCTAGAACTTAGAACATAGAACCTGCTGCCTATGAAATAAATAAGAGAGAAGAAATTGGTGCCCAGCGATTCTTCACAATAGGGGATCATCATCACCTACAGCCCCTTCCTCTGCCGAGCATTTCCATTAAAAATTCGAATATGATATTTCTAACGAAGGGTAAGTCTCTCGTTAGAAGCTTTATATTAATCTACAACGCAATTTACATTATATACAAAGTCAGATGAGTACAATAGAGTATGGTAGGTAGGTTGAACCCGGATCTCATCCACCCCAGATATGATATATTTGAATTTAAAATATGATATATTTGAATTTAAATTTAGTAATTATTGTTCACATAACATTAAAAAAATTGAATCAAATTTTTGTTATCAAATTTAAATATATTTCGATGAATTTGATAACTACGTTTCGAATTTGAATTTGGTAACTACACATTCAAAGAATCTATATACGATGCCGATATCAGATAATCAGTACATATAATTGTCGTCGACCGAAACAGTACGTTTCGAATTTGAATTTGGTAACTACGGATCGCATAGCATTCAAAGAATCTATATGCGATGCCGATAGCAGATAGAGAATCAGTACATATCATTGTCGTCGACCGAAACAGTAATGTCAGCGTAAGATTATAATTCGACAAAATTGTGGTCCATCTCTTGTTTGATCGCATTCAAAGAATCTATATGCGATGTCGACAGCAGATAGAGAATCAGTACATATCATTGTCGTCGACCGAAACAGTAATGCCAGCGTAAGATTATAATTCGACAAAATTGTGGTCCATCTCTAGTTTGATCGCTAAGGCTGATAATTAGACAAAATTGCTGTACAAGTTTTGTTTGATAGGTAAGGCTACGTGATTCTCGTGGACTTCAACTTGGTATTCGCCATTAATGATGAAGTTACGTTATCCGTGATCAACTGAGTGGTTGCCAGCGAACACTCGGTTTATTTTGATTAGATGGGATATTTCTCCAGCGCACCACTCACCAGTCATTGTCATCCATCTCTCAAATAATTGGGGAAAATTTGCCAACTACGTTTTCCTATATCGGTGAGATTTTAGGTTGAAAAGGTATATTCATTCCTTATTCCTTATAGGATGTCCTTATGTGTTTATGCTTGTGTCCATTTTACCTTTTCTTATTAAGTAGATTTGTGTTGTAAGAGAGTATATGAATGTTTACGGCAGAAGTTTTTGACGCGAGAATACTTCTCCCCCATCTGACGTTAAAAACTTCATCTGGATACTATGTTTTATAAATATATTTCATCAATGTAATTATAAAAGGTAAATACTTTATTAGATTAATTTTTTACGAACTTTTATATAATATATGATATGGAAGAACATGAAACGAGTTCTGAGAATACATAATTTTGTAGGTTTAAAAGAATATTTCCATCCATATTATTAAAGAACATGGATAAGTGTAGGGTAACTATGTATTTATGCTTTTATCCACTTTTAAAGAATATTTTATTTAGGTTTTTGTCCACATTATTTATATTATTATTATACATTACTACATATGGAAAATTGTAAAGTAATTAATACAATTTTTCTTTAGTGTGATTTTTTGGAAGTTTTTTTGGTGGATTTTTCAAGTCTAATTTCTCTAAAATCTAGCATTCACTGAAATGACAAGTTTGATGGGTAACTCCTATATAATAAAAGTGCCCTAGGGGTTTTTCAGAGTATTGAATCCATATATATAGTAAAAGAAAACTAGTTTAAATAACATAAATCAAGATTTCACCTGAAATTTTTACACTGGATTTGGGCACGAAAACTCCAAAAAGTCCCACTAAAAACAACTGCGTTATGATAAAGTGCTATGATATTGTTGAAATTGTAATATTTCCTATGGATGTGTAAACTGTTGAAATGATACAAAAATGTTTTTTGTTATTAAAAATAGTGGACATTTGTAAGACATTTGAGGATCACAACTACTATGTTCCATATTTAATTAATGACTTTTTTTACATCAAGATATTTTTGGAATTACATCTTTCAAATATAACTCCAACATTATTAACCATCTTTCAAATATAACTCTAATGTAGTTCATTTTAAAAAATGTCAATTCTTTAAATTCCATCTCATTGATTGTAGGCTAATTATGCAATATAAAACCTCACTTTTAGATAATAAAAAAATTGATCACCTACTATTCATTTAGTAATTGGAATCACGATTTTTAGCATTAATTCATTTAATGAGTATACAGTTTATGCACTGAGTTTGCGGCATATACAACCAGTTCCGTCTATTAACTATATGACACTTTACTTCATCACCTTATTTGGCCTCTTCCCGGGGAGGAGAGGCCAAAAGCATATGTTATTTTCGACTTCTCTTATTCTTATTATTTGGGAAGTGGAGACTAATGCTAGCATTAGCTTTACCATTATTAAAGGTTATGAAATGTTGTACTATGGTATTATAAGTTAAAGTTATTTGCGGGTTGAAGTTCCCAGGTGCGTTAAAGTTGCAAGGCGGTGAACTGTTGAAGTTGCCAAGTGGCAAATGCATGTTGTTGTTGTGTCTAGTTAATGGTTGAAGTTGTTTGCTGTAGTGTTTGGTTTACTTGCGCACTGTTATCGGGTCGAAGAGAAGTAAGAGTGGTATCGTATCCTGTGGGGGAAACCCTCTTACCTATGGTTGCATTCATGGGCGTCTACTAATGTTGGTGCTGGTGGACAACCTAGTACTGCGCTTCTTTCTGCAGGTATTTTCGTACTTGTACCTCAGTTGCTCTTAGTCCTTAAGCCGACTTCCATGGTTTCTTTCTGCTTCCCTGGTTTGGTTTCTTTCTGCCTCCCTAGTTTCCTTTTGCATGTAGGTTCTTAATCACAAAGAGAGTAAGCAGGTCAGTGTGCATTGAATGAATGATGAAGTAAACAAGTCAGTGTGTATTAGCAGGTATTTATTAATGAAAACCTATGTATGAATATGGACTTGAAAGATTACTCAGTGCTCAGAGGCTTGCATATATATAAATATATATAAAGAGTGCATAAATAATCACTTCATTTATATATCAACAACTTGGGTTGATTTGTAAAATCAGAGAAATAAGCAACGATACAATTATATATCAATAATTTTCGCTGATTTGTAAACTCAAAGAAATAGGCAACACTGGAAAGAATATATATATATATATATATATATTATTATATATATATATATATATATATAAATATATAATATATATATATATATATATATATATATATATATAGTATATATATATTGTATAATTTGGGCTGATTTTTAAACTTAGAGAAATAGGTAGCACTCATAAAAATGTAACTGATACAAATGTATAGGCAACACTGATACAAATGCATTTAACAATAGACTTTGGAGATAAAAATCTATATGATAAATTGTCAATTAATACACAGTGAGTGAACAAGAAATTAAGAGAACCTGGTGAAATCAGTGGCCATATAAATCTGTTTGAGAATTCCAATCAGCTCCAGCAAGCTTCCTTCAGTAGATTGACAAAAATTCAAGTTTGATATACAAATATACGCCTAGAAATGTGAGTAGATTGTTTTAGGTAATAAACCAAAGCCACACATCCTTTATAACTTCATGAACAATGGTACAGGTTTCCCCTTCTGTTAAGCTTTATGCACAAGAAATAATTACAAGGAAACTCGTCTCTCCTCAAATCTGTTACAACCCCAACTCGCCCTTAAGTGCTGATATTTCCTCACAGTTGCGATAGGGCATCTAGGTTCATAGGCCCTTCCTGTCCATTCCTGTTACTTAACACATTCCTATCCTTCCCTGTTACTTAACACTTGACCCATTAATTCTTGCAGTGCCCAAGAGCAAATAGAAAGTTAATCTATTGAATGACCCTTGATTTTTTCCCCTTAAATTCCTCTTGGGGACTTTCTCAAGCTAGTCTTTACCTACACAAGGGAGATTTCAGCTTGTAGGGTAGTTTCAGCTTAACAAGTTTCAACTTGCAGGAAAGCACTTCGAATTGGAAGGGTCAATTCAACAAGGCAGTTTCTTTCCACACATGATGTGATGGTTGTTGTTGATGTGGATTTGTTTGAGTTTTGGGAAATTCAAGTTCTCATGAAAGCTAGCCAGTGATAACACCCACCTTTGATCTTTGAGTTTTGCGCAATTCAGGTTCTCAGGAAGGGTAGCCAATGATGACCTCCATGTTCTTAGGAAAGGTAACTAGTGGTGACCTCCACCTTCGATCATATTTAAAAGGAAAAATGGCAGGTTATCGTCTACCAGCTTTAACAAGAAAAATAACAACAGACATACATTTGGATCATCGTTGTGGACAAGTGGTCCAAGCATAAACACGTGTGGTGTACTTCTGAAAGTATGCAGGCATGGTTACCATGTGTCGAAAACATCTAATCATTGTGTTAAATGTGTCACTTTGATTTATATTTATTTATAACAATTTTATTTATTTATTTATTTAAATACTTTATTAAGTTTTGAGATTCGACTTGTAATTCATGCTTAGCCAGATTAATAACAAGAAATATTTTAGACTCTAATTACTACTATTTTGATGGCGCAGAACCACTGATCCTACTCCGAAGCACTCTCACCAATGATCTTCTTGATCTCCTTTAGTTTGGCGTAGAACCACACACAACCAAAATATCTAGTAATTAACGAGACCTCTGTCAAAGAGTTGAAATCATGCACAACTGAAATCTTTCGATGTGCTTGACTGTGATCAATTAATGGGAAAGATGGATGGGATTACAAGGAGGGAAAAATCTCCCCCGATGTGCATGACTGTGATCAATTAGTGCGGAATATGGATGGAATTACAAGGAGGGATGAATTTGTAGGACTGAAGGAATTTGCACATCTAGCCATTGAAATTTTCTTTATTGTTGGACACTTCGGGCCTATATTTTTTCTTGTCGCTGCAATGTTCGAGTTTGTCATTCAACTGGGTTCTATAGTTGCTGAAAAGGAGGTTAAACTTCGTTAGGTATCCATGTCAATGATTGCCCTTTTTTGGTTCTCCATTGAAAATTTCAAATTCTTCTAGAACAAATTTCAAAAAGATTTCTCACTCTTGATTCAGCATTTGAATTTATGCAAGAAATGCTTTCTTTTAGTTTGAATCATGATTGACTTAGCTGACTTGGGAAGACATCCTCACTTTTGTACCTGTGATTCTCATGACCCTCTTTGGAATGTTGTTCCAGTTCAACTTTTTCCTCAAGAACAGCTTCTCAATTTTGTTTCCTTTGTTCTTTCTCTTTCTGTTCAACATGGTGAGGACATGAACATCCATCCTAGTTATTTTTTAACCTGCAGAGTAAAGACTTTGATTTTATTTTAGAAAAGAAGAATTTCAGATGCACATCGAGGCCATCAACATTTCAATCATAATTCATGAGTGCAGATGATGTCACAAATATGCAAATATTTGATATACACTCTATATCTATATGACTCGTCTTGACATTTATATTGAATGACCACATGTTAATAAGTTACCATTCAAATAATGAGGTAAACATTTATTTCAAAATACAGATTTCACATTGCAGAGACGAAATGACTTTAAACTAAGGGAAAAGAGGAGGAATATAGATTGAGACTGAATTATTTCGGCTCGCAATCTTTAGGCATGAATAGTAGATACTCACTTCACAAGATCATGCAACAGGTTGGATTTTCCTTCTTCTTGTCTGCCTTTATAAGAAAATCTTCATCTTCCTCCACTCTCGGATACGTCGTCTACATAATTGGGTTTATAACACAGGTTTGTTTTTAGTTGTAGTAGTGTTTGCTTTATGTTAATGTTTCAATCCTTTGTAAAATCTCCATAAAGTTATCATTTTTCACAACTCCTAAAGGCAGAGTTCATGTAATCCAAAACACTAATATAAGTATCTGATTTTTTGTGCAGCTTGTTACAACATTTGGATTTGCATATTCATAGACATATTCTAAGAGCTTTCATGCCATCTGGCCCTTATTCCATCCAAATATGCTTTCTCAAGGCCTAAAATTGTTGGGAGATGTGACGGGTACAGACTATGATGAAGGAATCACTTGGTATAGTAGATCAAAATGTCCTTCAACAAACTATGGCTGCATTTTTCAAATGGTTGGTTCACCTGATCTCATCTTTATTATAGAAATTTATCTTTAAGTTCAAAAAATTTGGCCAATGTTACTTGTTATTAATATACAATTTGTAAAATGTTTGATCATTAATATACAATTTATAAAATGTTTGATTATATTTTTGTAAAAAAATTCAGATTTGTATTGATTTTATAAGGTCTCTGCAAAATATTTAGTGATTTATAAGATAAAATAATTTTATCTTAAATGGAGGATGGCCAATATTTTTATTTGCAACTATCTGATTCATATTTAGCTAATTTGTAGAGACTTGCTTCATATTTAGCTAATTTGAGTCACAACTTAGTTTGTCACTATATGAACTCCAAAAGTACAGACTCTTCATTGATCTATTATTACTTTTAGCATTCAAACCCACATTTGATCAATTTTAGTGAATATTTGAAAAATTCATATTTTTCTTCATAATTTGTTATAACTTGGAAATTTTGAGACAGCACTGGATTGAAGGATCTCAACTATAGAAGTCAATGGAAACTTTGCAAAATCATGCAAGTAAAACTAGCATATTAAATCCTGGTTTCTAATCAACATATCTCTCTATATTAAATTGTTGTTTCTGAAACATTTTTAAAGGCTGTTTTAGGTTCTCAGTCCTTAACATAAAATATATTATTAGTGTCTTCTATAGCGTATTTATTCAATAATGTACTTTCCATATGTATTTCTATTCCAAGGGTGTTCATATCCTTGTATAAAATGGATTGTCATTACTGCATTGAATTGATTTGCAAATTTCGAGCATTCCATTGCCTTGATTTTTCTTTTTGCTACACTCAAACTTGAAAACTTCTCTTGTGATTGGCAGGGATGTATTGAGACTTACCAAAACAGATCTTTTTCAAAGAAGTTGGAGACCCCACTTATTAGGTGATCCTAATGACACTTGTTGAAATCAAGTCAAATACAGGAAACAATGAAGTTTATGAAATTGGGAGCAACACTAGACACCTTCTACACCGAAGAAGCTGCTAGGTAACCCCACCTAAAAACTCTATATATTTTGTCCTTTCTCAAAGATTAGTCATAGAGCCATTTCAAACAGGCTGCTCTCATGTATCCAATTACAATAAACTAGCTAAAGCAGATTGACTTGAACAAAAAGATTCCTGGAGCACCCATAGAAGGCCACTGATATCTGTCGAATATTTCTCAAACTTGACTTTAACCTTAATTTATGTAGGAGCATTAGGCTCAGAAATATCATTGTATTTTAGTAGACATCGGGGCCCTTGTGATTTCAAGGAAGTTGGATTCCTATGTATCAAATTAATGTAATTGTTAAGGTTTTAAGTGATTTTAATGAGAGGTATTTAGAATAGGGATTAATTAAGTATTGTGGGGCATATTTGTAAATGTTCTCGAATGTAGGAGAACATGAGTGATGACGAGTGATTAGTGAGGATTGAGAAATTTTGAAATATTGTAAATCCTAGATTAGGAATTGGTTTCATGATTTTGAGGATTAAAGAGAATCCTTAGGATCTAGTTAAGTTGTTGAGATCCTCAAGGGATCATTGACAGACTTTAGGACTTGATGAGCAGATTAAGGATATGAACTAGGAAATTGGTTATAGAATCCTTTTGTATAAATGTAAGCCTAAAAGGCATAGAAGAGGCTAGCTAGTTAGGAATTAGTTCAAGAGTTAGAGAGTTTTATTGTAGCCTATGGGCATATAAGTAAGGAAAAGGCCACTGATAAGAAAATCAGGCCAAAGAGGGACAAAGACTCATGATGTAATTATTTGTTTATATATACACATAGATTTCGATTCCTAAGTGTGTGATGTGTGTTGATTAATGGAATTATAGTTGTGTGTGAATTAGAGTAGTTCTGCAACGTATATGTAAGTTGGTGGAATTAAGCAGAATGCAGAGACGAAGTGCAGGAAAGAGTGTATTGGGTTTATATGTACACAGTGTAGGAGGAAACCTTTAACGTTACAGTAAAGGTATACTGTAAGGTTCTAAAAGCCTAAGGAGTTATGCAGCGGAAGCGTAACAATGCGAGGAATGAAGAACAAAGCTCAAGATCAGAATCATAACAGATGAAGACCAGAAGGTGAAAACAAAGACATAGGTAGAAACCTGAACAAATGGACTATTACACAATAAAGAACAAAAGAGCATAGCAGTAAATCCCAGTCGTTGGATTAGACAGATTAATGAATGAAAGCAAAGGAGATAGACGATGAGGATTAAGTCACGCTGCATAAAGTGAAGAAGTTGAATGATGGAGATTAGGCCACGTGTTAGCAAAAGGATGGAGCGGCATTCGTAAGCAGGGTTTCTCACACAGCCTCAAAGCTATAAGTGGTAATTAAAAAATGAACTCGAGAAAGTTATGAACTATGATCTAATCCAGTTGAATTTTGGATAGATCACAACCATCCATTTAATGGTGATGAGACGAATATCGTGTGTTTAAAGTGCTTGGCGTTTAAATTGAAAAATGGTTGCAATGAGGGCTTATACAAGAAGGTTAAGACCTTGTTGAGTTCCGACAATCCAGATCGTTCATCGATTGATTAATTGGATAGGTATTGCACTCGAATGTGTGTGCAAGTTAACATTTCGGGTGGACCCGGTGAGTTATTCAAATAAATTTAACTTGTTTAAGTTTTGGCAGGAAATGGATTAAAGATTGGATATCGCACAATAGCCATTGATCTAGAGGAGTGAGATCGATGGTGGAGGTTGAACGTGATAAAGGGAGCATCGATAAATGTGAAAAAATTTGTGGAATGTTGGAAAGGTAAGGTTAAGTGCAGTTTAAGTGTATTTCTATTATATGAGGGTTATAATATAAATAAAGTGGGTTTAACGTATTACAGGTTAAGTTGAGTTAACCAAAGTCTAAGACGTGGTATCATGATTTACTTAGCTGACTTGGGAAGGCATCCTCACTTTTGTACCTGTGATTCTCATGACCCTCTTTAGAATGCTGTTCTAGTTCAACTTTTTCCTTAAGAACAACTTCTCAATTTTGTTCGTTTTGTTTTTTGTCATTCAATTCAGCACAGTGAGGACATGAACATCCATCTCGGCTATTTTTGAACCTGCAGAGTAAAGACTTTGATTTTATTTAAAAAAAGAAGAATTTCGGATGCACATCGAGGCCATCAACATTTCAATCATAGTTCATGAGTGCAGATGATGACACAAATATGCATATATTTAATATACACTCTGTATGTGTATGGCTCATCCTGACATTTATATTGAATGGCCACATGTTATTAAGTTACCATTGAAATGATGAGGTAAACATTGATTTCAAAATACAGATTTCACATTGTAGAGACGAAATGACTTTAAACTAAGGGAAAAGAGGAGGAATATAGATTGAGACTGAATTATTTTGGATTGCAATATTTAGGCATGAATAACAGATACTCACTTCACAAGATCATGGAACAGGTTAAATTTTCCTTCTTGTTTTCTGCCTTTATAAGAAAATCTTCATTTGCCTCCACTCTCAGATACGTCATCTAGATAATTGGGTTCATAACACAGGTTTGTTTTTAGTTGTAGTAGTGTTTTCTTTATGTTCATGTTTCAGTCCTTTGTAAAATCTCCATAAAGCTATCATTTTGCACAACTCCTAAAGGTAGAGTTCATGTAATCCAAAACACTAATATAAGTATCTTCTTTTTTGTGCAGCTTGCTACAACATTCGGACTTCCATATTAACAGACATTCTAAGAGCTTTCTTGCCATCTGGTCCTTATTCCCTGCAAATATTTTTTCTCAATGCCATAAATTGCTAGGAGATGCGACAGGTATAGACATAGATGAAGAAATCACTTGGTCTAGTAAATCAAAATGTCCTTCAATAGACTATGGTTGCGTTTTTGAAATGTTTGGTTCACCTAATCTCATCTTTATTATAGAAATGTATCTTTAAGTTCAAAAAATTTGGCCAATGTTTCTAGTTATTAATATACAATTTGTAAAATGTTTGATCATTAATATAAAATTTGTAAAATGTTTTATTATATTTTTGTCAAAAAATTCAAAATTCTATTGATTTTATAAGGTCTCTACAAAATATTTAGTGATTTATAAGATAAAATAATTTTATCTTAAATAGAGGATGGCCAATATTTCTATTTGCAACTATCTGATTCATATTTAGCTAATTTGTAAAGACTTGCTTCATATTTAGCTAATTTGAGTCGCAGCTTAGTTTGTCACTGTATGAACTCCAAAAGTGCAGACTCTTCATTGAACTATTATTACTTTTAGCATTCAAACCCTAGCATTCAAACCCACATTTTATCAATTTTAGTGAATATTTGAAAAATGCATATTTTTCTTCATAATTGATTATAACTTGGAAATTTAGAGACAACACTGGTTTGATGGATCTCAACTGTAGAAGTCAATGGAAAATTTGCACAGTCATGCAAGTACAACTAGGATATTAAATCCTGGTTTCTAATCAACATATCTCTCTATATTAAATTGTTGTTTCTGAAACATTTTCAAAGACCGTTTCAGGTTCTGAGTCTTTAACATAAAATATATTATTACTGTCTTCTCTAGCATATTTATTCAATAATGTACTTTCCATATGCATTTCAATTCTAGGGGTGTTCATATCCTTGTATAAAATGGATTGTCATTACTGCATTGGATCAATTTGCAAAATTTCGAGCTTTCCATTGCCTTGACTTTTCTTTTTGCTACACTCAAACTTGAAAACTTCGCTTGTGATTGGAAGGGATGCATTGAGACTTACCTAAAGAGATATTTTTCAAAGAAGTTGGAGACCCCACTTATTAGGTGATCCTAATGACACTTGTTGCAATCAGGTCAAATATAGGCAACAATGAAGTTTATGAAATTGGGAGCAAAACCAGACACCTTCTACACTGAAGAAGCTGCTAGGTAACCCTACCTAAAAGCTCTATATATTTTGTCCTTTCTCAAAGATTAGTCGTAGAGCCATTTCAAATAGGCTGCTCTCATGTATCCAATTACAATAAACTAGCTAAAGTAGATTGACTTGAACAAAAGGATTCCTGGAGCACCCGTAGAAGGCCACTGATATCTGTAGAATATTTCTCAAACTTGACTTCAACCTTAATTGATGCAGGAGCATTAGCCTCAGAAATATTGTTGTATTTTAGTAGACATAGGGGGTCTTGTGTTTTCATGGAAGTTGGATTCCTATGTATCAAATTAATGTAATTGTTAAGGTTTTGAGTGATTTTAATGAGAGATATTTAGAATAGGTATTAATTAAGTATTGTGGGGCATATTTGTAAATGTTCTTGAATGTAGGACAACATGAGTGATGATGGGTGATTAGTGAGGATTGCGAAATTTTGAAATATTGTAAATCCTAGATTAGGAATTGGTTTCATGACTTTGGGGATTAAAGAGAATCCTTAGGATTTAGTTAAGTTGTTGAGGTATTAAAGGGATCATTGAGAGACTTTATGACTTGATTAGCACATTAAGGATCTAAACTAAGAAATTGGTTATAGAATCCTTTTGTATAAATGTAAGCCTAAAAGGCATAGAAGAGGTTAGCTAGATAGGAATTAGTTTGAGAGTTAGAGAGTTTGATTGTAGCCTACAAGCAGATAAGAAAGGAAAAAGCCACTGATAAGAAAATCATGCCAGAGAGGGACAAAGACTCATGATGTAATTATTTGTTTATATATACACATATATTTTGATTCCTGAGTGTGTGATGTGTGTTGATTAATGAAATTATAGTTATGTGTGAAATAGAGTAGTTCTGCAATGTATATGTAAGTAGGTGGAATTAAGCATAACAGAGAGACGAAATGCAGGAAAGAGTGTATTGGGTTTATATGCAGATAGTGTGGGAGGAAAACTTTAACGTTACAGTAAAGGTATACTCTAAGGTTGTTAAAACCTAAGGAGTTATGCAGCGGAAGCGTAAAAGTGCGAGGAATGAAGAACAATATTGAAGATTAGAATCATAATAGATGAAGACCGGAAGGTGAAAACAAAGACATAGGAAAAAACCCAAACAACACAGTAAAGAACAAAAGAGCATATTAGTAAAGTGCAGTCGTTGGATCAGACAGATTAACGAATGAAAGCGAAGGAGATAGACGAAGAGGATTAAGTTATGCAGCATAAAATGAAGAAGTTGAACAACAGAGATTAAACCACGTGTCAACAAAAGGATGGAGCGGTATTCGTAAGTGGGAAGTGGTTTCTCATGCAGCCTCAAAGCTGTAAGTGGTAATTAAAAAATGGACTCGAGAAATTTATGAATTGTGATCTAATCCAGTTGGAGTTTGGATAGATCACAACCCTCTATTCAATGGCAATCAGATGAATATCACGTGTTTAAAGTGCACAGGGTTTAAATTGAAAAGCGGTTGCGATGAGGGTTTATACAAGAAGGTTAAGACCTCGTTGAGTTCCGGAAATCCAAACCATTCATAGGTTGATTGATTAGATGGGTATTGCACTCGAATGTGTGCGCAAGTTAACATTTCGGGTGGACCCTGTTAGAGCTCCAAGAAACTTTCCTATGTTGTAGCTAGTAGATGCCTAGTAACATATAAATTGAGCTTATTTTTGCAATGGATGAATGGAAGGAATGATACTTATTCAAGCCAGATAACCACTTCTACTTTGTTTCACTCCAAACATGCGTGAACACCCCCAGACTACAAGGATTTAGACCACCATCTACTCACAGTTTAGAGATAAGGTGAATATGGAGAATACTGACCACACCAACAAATGCACAAGACCTTATGATGGCTAGCTGCAACCAGTAAGAAGCTTGTAAATCTTTTATACTAATGCATAGATAGGATGATAGCTCTCTACCACTAGATAGAAAGAAACCTGGGTAACCTATTCAATGATACATTCAACAATCTAACACATAGATAGGATGACAACTTTCTAGTGCAAAACCTTAAAGATCAAGAATACAACATATCAGGCACAACTTAGAATAGAGAGGAAATGGAAAGTGAGCAGTTAATAGCAAAAGAAGCTTGTATTAGCTGAAAATGAAGACGAGACGCTGCAAGTGACAAAATATCCACAGTCTCCATAAGCTGAACCTTACATCAAAACGTCAACCATCAACCCTGATTACATATTTATGGGTATTTATAGATTTTACATTACGGGGCACTTTGGCCATTTAGGTATGGAAGGGTCATAATTGACCACCAACTACATTTAACTGCCTGATGGAGTCTCTGACTATGTTTGCTTGCTGTAGTGGGAAAATAAGATCTTCTCAGGTGCTGTGTTGTCCTCTTAGGCAGTTGGAGTGCTCGTATCAACGAGTTTCCATAACTGATAAATGCTGCTATGGGGTCATGCATGTCCTTTCTTTCCCCTAGCCATACTGCCTATTAAACGTGGTTGTCGAGATCTGTCAGTGACTGGTAATGACAAGCCGGTCACCTTCTTCCTTTGGACAAACAGAGTGGTCAAAGGATGTGGGGTGCGTGCGTTAATCGACGAGTTAGATGAGCGGAGATAATGGCTGTCGAATCAAAGGAACGGATGATGGAGATGGCTCTACAGGAGTTATAGGATGAGGTGGGAGAAGATTGATTTTGGGTCATTAGATGTGGGGCTGTTAGATCTAACGGTGATCAGGCGATGGAGCTATGTGGTAGTTAAATGAGCGAGCAGACAGATTAGGTGGTAAATAATGTTGATTGCATTGCTTTTGAGTGTAAATCAGTAAAAGGACAGGGGCGTGCGATCCCACTCGGAGGCCGACACTTAGCGGTAGATGAGAGAGAACTACTCTCATTGCGCGCTAATGTTCAGATGAGTTGCAGGCGCGGGGAGAGCAAATACCGTCAGATCTCGGTGGGGATGATCAAACGGTCGAGAAATGGTCATGCAGGTCGCTTTATCGGGTGCGACGGGAGCCGTTAGATTTGGCGGGGAAAATCAGTGGCGGGGATTAAAGGCGATGACTTTATAAAGGTGCGAAGTCACATGGCTACGGTTTTATGGCTAGTCCAAGCCTTTGCGCTCGGGGCTTAAGGAAAAGGGGTTTTATGGTTTTTAGAAGAAAAAACAGAGGAAACAGAGATGAAGGGAGGACGAGCAGGGTAAAGGAAAGAGGTAAAAATAACCATTATGGGCCTCGTTTTAGCATAACCAACAAAACCAAGCTTATCTTTGACCTTCAAAACCATAGTTATGTAGGCAGAGCTAACATTGGCTCCTTCTGGGGATGAGATCCTCCCTGTGAGGTCTCAAGAACTGCAGATCATTGCCTTTCCTACAAAAACCAGATCAGTGGAATTTCCTAGTGTTCCATTGGGCATGGAGTCTAATTGAGCCTACACTAAAACTGATAAAACAACATATTTACAACATTAAGGCCAAAAGACCTTAAATGACATAATCTTTCAGAAATTGCCCATTAACTGGGCCATCAAAAATTGTCTCTCCTTCCATGCCTTGCAGCATCAAAGTATTGTTCCCCTGGATCTGAGAAATGATAAAAGGCCCAGTTCACAGAGCATCAAACTTCCCATGGTTGCTTTTCTTCTCCTTGAGGGCATCCCATTAAAGAACCAAGTCCCCAACATGAAAATTGTCTATCTTTCCCTTTCTATCAAAGGCTCCCTTGATTCTCCTCTGATGTGCTATAGACCTTTCGACCAACTGTTCTCTGATTTGATGCACTTCTGCTAAGTCACTGATCCTCCTCGCCATATCACTTTCTTCATTTTGTTCTTCCTGCAAGAATTTTGCCACAGGAAGCGAGGGTCAACTGAATTGGGAATATAGCCTTAGTACCATATACCAGCTTGAATGGAGAATTCCCTGTGGATTTCTTGGTAGTCACTCTGTCAGCCCATAAAGCATACTTCAACTTGGAATCCGAGTTCCTTTTGTTGTCCTCCAACAACTTTTTGATTATCCTTATCAGGATCTTGTTAGAAGACTCTGCTAGACCATTTCCTTGAGGGTAATATGAGGTGGAATGTACCAGTTTAATGCCCATTGAGTCACACATGTACACTAACTCTTTTTCCCTAAAGGCTACTGCATTGTCTGTAACTAATTTATGTGGGCAACAAAACCTGGTGAAAATATTTTCAGTTAAGAACTTCATGACCACATGATGATCAGCTTTCCTAGTATGGATGGCCTCAATCCACTTAGTGAAGTAGTCAGTGGCTACTAAGATCCATCTGTGCTGGCCACTGATATGTGGGTTAATTTCTCCTATGAAATCCAAACCCCATTGCTGGAAAGGGACACTAGCACGTATTAGCTTTAAGGGCAGATACTTCAATTGTTGTTTTCTTTCAAATCTTTGGCACCTGTCACAAGATTTAACAAATGAAAAGACATCAAAAAGTAAGGTTAGCCAATAGTACCCAGCTCTGAGGATCTTGTGGGCTGTAGTTTTCCAATAATGATGTCCTCCACATATGCTGGAATGAAATTGTTGCATAAGCGCCATGGATTGTTCTTTGTCTAGACAACTCAAAGGAATTCTAGAGGGGTCCCTCTAGTAGAGCAGGTTTTTGTGAATGCAATATTTGGCTGCCCTGAGCTTGATAGTTTTGGCTTGGCTTGAACTAAGGCCTGGAGGAACTTCTAGCTTCAGTAAGAATTGGGCTATTGTAGAGTACCATTCATAAGAAGCTATATTTTCTTCCAATGATTGGTTTTTCCCTGGTCCAACAATTTCTTCAGTCTGCCCATCTTCTGAAATTGTGCTTATCCAATTCATGTCCAACATCCTGCAATTTTCTTCAGCCATTAATGTAGCAAGGCCCTGACCTGTGACAAGCTTGGTAGGCTTTAGTTCTATGTTGAACTCGATAAGCTTTGCAATCCATTTAGCCCTTCTTCCATTAACATCTGGTTGTGTTAGGACATCTTTTACTGAAGCAGGGGGCACATATGCAATTACCTTGGAATGCAGAATGTATATTCTAAAAGCTTTCAAAGATTTGATAAGACCATATGCCTGTTTTTCAATGATATCATACCTCAGCTCACCATCCCTTAAGGTTTTGCTAAAAAATTCCATGGGATGCTCTGAACCTTCCTCATCTGTTTGTAATAAAATTGTTGCAAGGGTGTCTCCTAAGGCAAATGAAAAGATATGGAACTCCTTGCTATAGTTTGGGCTACTTAAAGTAGGAGCTCCCATAATAGCCCTTTTTATGGCTTTAGAAGACCTTCTTTTTGTATCAGTCCATTTTATTTCTGAACCCTTTCTCAACATGGAGGTGATGTGCTTTACTAATTCTGCAAAATTAGGAATAAACCTCCTTAAAAAGTTTGTTTTTCCCAGAAAGGACTGGATGTCCCTTTTTGATCTTGGGACAGATAAGGTCTGTATTTCTTTCACTCTTTTTGGGTCATTTTTGACACCTGCAGCAGAAACTATGTGTCCAAGGAGTTTACCCTCCTCTAAAGCAAATTGTGCCTTTTTGGGATTCACTGATATCCAAAACCTTCTGCACTTCAGAAACACTTTCTTCAAATGCTACAAATGATCTTGATGGCTGTTGGAGTATGCTGTTATATCATCTAGGTAGACGAGGACAAACTTATCCTTAGCTCCTACAAACGCTATATCTATCTCTTTAAAAGGTGGCTCTAGCATTCATCAACCCAAAAGGCATCTTGGAATACATAAAAGTGCCTCAAGGAGTGGTGAATGTAGTCTTCTCTTGGTCATTTGGATGTACAACAACTTGGTTATATCCTAAAATCCATCTAGGAAAGACATCACCTTGGCTCCTGAGACCTTCTGCAGCAAATGCTCCATCTTAGGCAAAGGATAATTATCCTTTTTGGAACACTTGTTCAGGTTTCTGAAATCAACACAGAGCTTGATTTCTCCACTCTTCTTCCTCGCCACAACCAAACTGGCTACCCACTTTGAATATCTCAGGGGGACTATGATTTTGGTAGCCAACAACTTCTTGATTTCTTTTTCAATCATAGGAAGGAGAAAAAGGTTTACGGGCCTTAGTTTCTGCTTAAAGGCGATGGTGTCTTTCTCTAAGGGAATTTTATGCTGGATGATCTTTTTGTCATACGTTTTCAGGTCACTATATTCCCAGGCAAAAACATCAACAAATTGCTTCATTAAATTGCAGTACTCAGAACTTTGGGCAACAGATTGATGGGTGGATAGATTTATATATCTTGGATGCTCTAGACTCCCTATATTATGCCTATGGGCTGCCACATGGTCCTTACATTGTTAAGTGAAAGTTGACAAAAGGGACTTATGAATTGATATATTTTGACAGTGTCTCTTTCGGTAAACCCAGAAATGGGCTTTATCTACAGAGATATTATGCTTAAATTCTGTGTGGAGATTTTTTGTTAGATTAGTTTCTTTACCACTGGTTTGTTTTAAATTAGAGAAGTGTGCCTAGTTTAGAGAGTTCTCTTATCATTATTCCTACTGATCTTGATTTTACTCTTGATATTGCAGACGTTGACATCTCTTCAAATATACATTGGTTTCGCTGATGGTGCTTGTCATAGTACATGAAACATTTCTTCCACAACTTGGGTTATCTATTCACCCTCTGATGAATTAGTGTCTATGCATGGGGTATCCTCGGCCAAACAATGAGTAACATTGCAGAGTATAGTGAAATGATTGAGTTATTATCTAAATCCATCTCATTTGGGATTCGGAGTTTGATTCTTAGGTTGGATTCCGAACTCGTTGTATTACAGCTTAACAGGGTTTATGCCATTAGAAATCCAATGTTATTAAGGTTATTTTTGAGAGTTCATCTCTTGGAACGTGAATTTGATTACATTTAATATCAGCATATTCCAAGACATTTAAATACATTAGCAAATGCAGTTGCTTCTTGTGTGATAAATAGACATTTTCAATAATCAAAATATTAAATTTAATAACATTCGATAACATGTTACACGAGATAGCCAGTAATAATGATATATCATAGCATATAAGTGTGTTTCAAAATATACATCGTCTTCGATCATAGGTTGAAAAACACCTTGTGATCGGAAAAAATGATAATACAAAAAGACAAAAAATGTCGTGAGTCTACAAAATCGATCATCCTATCCCTGGTGATGATCATGATAAGAAACAACTACTCGAGCCACCCAACATAAGAACCTCCTAAAAGTTCTTGGGAAACCAATCACATATCTCTGTAACCTAAGTGGAATATCATCTATATTAGTCTCTGGAATATCTACCATCAAGCACTCTAGATGATGCTTCAAGTCGGTCAGGATCTTTGCTGATTGGTCTGGTGGGGCTGGTACTGCTATAGATGGGTGTCGCCTCTCATAAGGCTAGAGAGCAGCTGGTCGCCGTGGACCCACATCTGCATTTAAACTTTTGATTGTTAGTTTTGGATGATTTAAAAAATAAAAAATAAATTAAAACTTAGAAGGTGTTGAAAATGGTTTTTACTTGAATCATCCCATTGCTCTCCTGGTGGAAAAGTCATGTCTGGATCACAGCGATAATCCATCCCGCCATATGGAAAGTCCTGAATCACAAAAAGTTGGTTGTTCAACCAACGAAAATATTCAGGCTAAAATCGAACAACCTCTGTGCCCTTCTTAGCGTGACGAGCCATCAAAGCAACCCAGCGAACCATTCTAGGCTCTCGAGGAAGACCATCATCAACAGGAATATGCTGCGGGGCTAACATGGGGATCCTCTCTAGAGCAAAGTTGACTACGATAAATCTATCTCCAAAGTTTTTTAGTTGTCCATTCTTTACTCTGGTTAGTTGGCCTTTCACCTTTGCCAACACAGCCTCGCACCAGTTGAATACGGTGCCTCGTAAATAGTCTACAACTATCTGCATCTGGGATCGAGTAGCCACATGCAATGCTGCACTTCCGCATAGTCTGGTAACAGTGAATGCAATAAATTTAATCTCAGGACAGCTGATAGTTTTAATATCAATCCATTTATCCTTGGGGTCTGTTCAATCATCACAAAACTCTAATTGGAGACTAGTGACAGACTGGTCACTTGGCCTAGTCTTGAAAAGAGATAATTGTTCACCCCTCTTGGACAAACTAGTCAAAAAGTATATGTCCTCGAGCTCAATTTCGAGCCAGTGGCCACCAATCACGAAGCACTGGTCCTGTGCAATCCATCTATCTACCAGCCATGTCAAGAGGTCTACTTGGGCCCTCATGCCCGGTATGGCCCAGAACTTAAGCAGTTCGCATGCTCTCAATGCCTGTAATATGGGAATATGATTTATTGTAGTAAAATATACATCCTCGTGCTCACGTTCTCGCCAAATAAGCATTTTGAATGTCCTACAATGCATAAAAAGACATATTAGAACAAGCTTGTTCGAAAAATTTTGGGCAAAAATGGAGAAATTTAAGTTTTAAAATTCATTTCCCGGGGTCTGCACCCATTGTTTACAAACAGTGCATAGTTCTGCATAGGTTGTGAGCAATATATACGCACCCATGAATTTTTCTTTATAGAGAAAAGTCAGTGTCAGCAAGGCCTATGTGTTGCACCTGCAGACCCCCACAAGCGATTTTATAAACCTATTTTTCCTTTCAAATTCAAATTTAAAGCCTAAAAACAAAATGTAAACGGATGAAATGCAAGTTAAGGAGGATGTGGATTACCTGGAGCTGATGGTTTTCGATTCCAACAGACAAATTTTCTAGAATTTTCAAAGGAATTTTTTACCCAAAACCTCTCACTTCTCACTCTGAACTCAAATGGTAGAAATGAAGTTAGAAAAGTCCTTTTTATAAGTTTTTTTGAATAAATGAATTTTTAATTTATTTATTTTTCACTTTAAAAAGGTAAATTTTTAAATACATTTTTATTTATCTTAAACAAGTATGAGTAATGTTTTGAGTTTTTGTGCAGAATATTGAATTTTTCGGGAAAATTAATCATTTTTCAACAAAGAGCATACTTTTATCACTTTTTTGGACTCTTTCAAAAATTTACGAAAAAGCGAAACGTTGGAGTCCTCTTTAAGCCGTTTTCAGACTTTCGAAAATTGAAAAGATTGCCCAGCACTTGATTGTTCCAACTCGTTAAAATAAATGAATGATTGTCCCTTCAGTATAAGTTTACCCCTTTTATGGACTGAAATGGACTATTTATGAAAAAGGTATATCTTGACTAATTACGGTCAATAGAGTCCTCTTTAAACTCTTTTTAGACTCGATAAACATGAAAAGATTGTCGAGCGCTTGTCCTTTCCAGCTCGTTAAAATATTGGAAATGTCATCCCTCTTGTATTATTTTATCCTTTTTCAGACCTAAGGGATTATTTTACGAAAAAGTACCCCCATGGAGTTTTCTTAAGTTTTTCTTTTGACTCCCTAAAATTGAAAAACACCGAGTTTTTCCTATACTCGAATCGGTAAAAATTAACAGTAAAGGACCTATTCAATTTTAAACAGGAACGAACCACTCCTTCTTAGGGTTTGAATTTTAAACTAAGTTGGACTCATCCAAAGAATCAGCTTATAAACAAGCAAATGTTATCCTCCTCAAGCTTGTAAAAAATAAAGAGGTACTTGCCAGAAATGGTGGGGGAAAAGAGAGAAAAATGAACCTATTTGTTACACTTTTTTTTTTAGAAAAGCTGTTAACCACTCTTGAACATGACACTTTTTGTTGACATGGGTTGGGAAGTCCTTTCCCTAACAATTAATCAAACCACATTGAAAGTCTTCAGTCAATTTATGGGTATTAGCTTTGGGTCAGTTGTCACCAAACCATCTGTAGTGTCATTATGTGTTCAATAGATCAGTTCAAGCAAACCATTCATCTGCAAAATATCTGTCATCCATTTTGACCATCCCTGAGTCAGTCCTTGCCAATATATTTCTTCAAAACTTGATCTATGATTTCATGTTGTGGGTTTGCTTACGACAGATCTCTTTCTATCAACTTTAGCTCATTATCTAGGAATTCGATATAGAAATCATCAGTACCTTGAAATCTGCATGCCCTAATGGAAGGTTTCTCGCCTTTGATGATAGGTTGCACCATTGACCTTCGATTGAATTATTATATGAAATGTTCAACTTCAGCTCATTTATTCACATTTCATGGATTGTATTGAGTACTTTGAGAGCCATTGACATTACTATTGGTTTCTCTCACACTTGTTAATAGTCCACATCATTAGCTGGTAATCAATTGGTTTCTACCATGTTTGACTTTGACACATTCATTCACATGGATAAAATTGTCCTATTTCGGGAAGCAGAAATCAAGACCCTGGATCTAGTTTTTACTATCCAGGCTATGAAGAATTTTATTTTTCATTATACAGTGGACTATTCATAAACATATGGCTGCATCCATACTATATCTACATATGTCTATACTCTTGATGTATTACAAAATTGTTCCTGTATGAAAACAATTTAGTCAGTTTTCTAGTTAGTTTTGATCTAAGTATGGGAATGCCTACCTCAGCGTTGATATGTCTACACACACACACACACACACACATATATATATATATATATATTGCATTGAATTTTTTTATAGGTTCTGACTGGGGCGTCCACAAGATGATCCTTGAAATCATAAAGAACTTCACTCTTCATACATGAGAGACTCTATGTTCATCTATTACAGACTTCGCACTTTAGGGGACAATCTGTTGCACTAAAAATTGTCACCTTGACATTCTGCTATCTATGTGAGTTCATTACCACTCATACTTTCCTCCTTTGCAAGTCTAAAACATCAGTTCCTCATATCAAGCCTTGAAAATAAGAGAAAATATCTCAAAAGTATTTAAAACTCTAGTTCTGCACTTTCTCTTTGTCTTACCTGTGGTCCCGCACCTAATGGTCATGTCTCCTGCGCACCTGACCTCACTGTCTCTATGTTAAGGATGCAGACCCCTGTAAAAGTTAAAAAGACACAAGTATATTCTGAAAAACTCACTTTAAGATATTTCTAGAAGCTTATTAAAGGAATCTTGAGGTGTCAAGTTTGCTCTTTTAAGGTTCATGTATCTCATACCTTAAGGAGCTAACCCCTTGATGTGAAGAGATTATCCCTTTGAAGGAGGATTCTATCCCCTCATAGGTGGAATTGTAACTTCCTCCTCTACATTATAAAAAGAAGCATTGGACTGGTTAACAGGGAGTTAGAAGATTACTATTTTTTGAGGGAAAATGTTGTTGGAACTTAGTCTTCTTTAGTTCAGTTTTTGTGAGGAGAGATTGCATACCTCTATGAATCTCATTTGGAAGAGTGCAAGGCTTGTCAAAGTAAAGGAAATTCCTATTTCAGACCCCAGGAGGAACTTTTTCAACATCAAGGTTGAAAAGGTTGTAAGGTTCTTCTACTATTCAAAGTTAATACAAATATATTTGTTTTTCTCAATAAGCTGTTAATTCATGGTTTATTTTATGGATTCCTTGATCACCACATTAGGCATGATTTATAATATTTGCTATGTAGATGTTATTTAATGTTTGCTTGTTTGTGATTGCAGATCTTCAAAGATAACTCTCTTGAACGACTGGAGGATGAATACTACAAACAAGCACTAGATCTAAGGTAGGATCTTAACACCTTTGTAGTATTTATTTATAAATCGCCTATGTCTAGAGAAAGATAGATTTGTTTGTCTGTTTGTTGGTAGACTATATTCTCGTACTAGGGAGATCGGTCTTGTCCGCAAGATTGATTTTTCTGGGCAACAGTGTGGTCACTTATCGACAACCTCCACAACAAAGAATAGATATTATGTTATATTTGTAGATAATTTATCACATAAGTTCTGGATTTTCTTCATGTAGAAGAAAGACCAGACATTCTCTAAATTTTTTGAATTTAAAGCACTTGTTGAGAAAGGAACTCGTAGGAAAGTGAAGGCTCTTAGGAGAGATAATGATGGTGAATATGTGTTGAGTGAGTTCAATAACTTATGCAAAAAAGGAGGCATTCGACAGAAGTTAATAGCACCCCATAACCCATAACAAAATGTGGTGCTTGAGAGGAAGAACACAAATTCTATAGGAGCTGCACCAGTGATGTTACATGATGAGGGCCTATTGTTTCACTTGTGGGATGAAGCATGCAATACAATTGTATATGTGCAGAATACGAATCCCCATCGTATTCTCAGGATGAGTACACCAAAAGAAGCCTTCTCAGGGAAAAAACCAAACGTGTGACACTTCAGGATCTTTGGTTCATCACTTTACTGTCATGTTTCCAAGGATGCAAGGAAAAAGCTAGAGCTGATAACTAAGTTGGGAATATTTATGGGGTACACCGATACACCTCACAACTATTGGGTGTACCTTCCATCTTACGGGATGATAGTTGTTCATAGAGATGTGAAGTTCGATGAAGAGAAGGCCATGAGATGTTCTCTTGAGAGGGAGATTCAGTTACATGTAGATAAGGAGCTTTTGGTCCTAAAGGACTAACCTCAGGATGTTGTGGAGAAGCCACAAGTAGAGGATTAGAGAGTGGAAGCATCCACTCATGTAGATACATTCGAAGATGAAAGGAAGTGAACTAGGGAAGCTAATAGGTTATTGCATGATGCTAGAGAGAATGTGGGAGCACCCACATCATAGTTCACATCTTGGAGTTCTTGAGATTAGTACACTATGTACATGGCTCTAATGAGTGAGCTAGTTGAGATAGAACCATCCTCATTCGAGGAAGCAGTGCAAAAGATAGTAGGAGTTGATTCCATGGTAGAGGAATATGATTCTATAGTCAAAAAAAATATTTGGGAAGTTGTCCCAAGACCAAAGAACAAATCAGTGGTAGGTTCGAGTTGGATCTACAAGGTGAAGCAAGCAGCAGACGAAAGCATTAAGAAACACAAGGCCATATTTGTGGCCAAGGGGTTCTCTTAGGTGGAGGGAATTTATTATGAGGAGACCTTTTCTCTAGTATCAAGGTACCCTTCTATTAGATCAATTCTATCACTTTTCGCACAGATGGGATGAAAGATCCATCAAATGGATATGAGAAAAACATTCCTTAATGGAGGGATTGAGGAGAATCTGCACATTTAACAACCAAAATGATTTGAGACCTTTGGTAGAGAGTCACATGTGTGTAGACTTAAGCGAGCATTGTATGGATAGAAATAAGAACCCCGTGCTTAGTACACCCGGATCGACAACTATTTTACCAGGTAGGGATTCACCAAAAGTGAAGCAGATGTGAACCTTTACCATATTGTTATTGAAGGTAAATTGTTGGTTATAGTATTATATGTCAATGATTTGATTTTAACTGTTGATGAGAAGTCGATAAAATATTGCAAAGTGGATCTTGCAAGAGAATTTGAGATGAAGGAAATGGGACTCATGGATTATTTCCTTAGTTTTGGAAGTATGAAAAGGATATGGGGAACTGTTTGTATCTCAGGAAAAGTATGCCAACGAGATACTGGAGAAGTTTCACATGTAGAGTAGCAAACCCCTGGACCCTCCTATAACAGGCAATTGGAGGAAAGAGGATGCCACTTTAGGTAAGGAGGTGGAGGCCACTATTTACAGGCAACATGTAGGTTCACTTATGTATTTGGTGAACACATGACCAGACATGTGTGATGTAGTTAACCAACTTAGTCAATAAATTGTTAATACAACTAAGATTTATTGGAAGGCATCCAAACATGTGTTGAGATACCTCAGAGGCACTATAATATGGTCTTTGGTATAGACAGTCATAGGGAATGAAGTTTCAAGGCTTCACATAAGTAGATTGGGTGGGTAGTCCATCAGATCGGTAAAGAACTTCAGGAGGAGTCTTCAATATTGGCTCGGCAACAGTTTCTTGTTACAACAGGAAGTGAAGATCAGTTGCACTTTGTTCAACACAAACAGAGTACATGGTTGCTAGTCAAGAAACTTGTGAAGCTATCTAGATGAGGAAGATTCTTGTTGGTTTATTTAGTTAGATGAAGGATCCCATCGTGATTTAATGTTACAATCAAAGTTGTACCAAAATATCTGGAAATCTAATTTTTCATGATCTATCCAAGCAAATCAATAACTAGTATCACTATCTATGAGATTGTTTGCAGAGGAAAATCATGTTGTTGGAGTGCATTCCTACATAGGAAGATGATGCAGATATTTTGACAAAGGCATTGTCAAGAGGAAAATTCGAGTTCAATGGAGATGGGATTTGGGTATCCAATAATTCGTTTCTAACTGAGAGGGAGTGTTGAAAACGGCAACAACAAAACCCTGATTTAATTTTCCCCTGAATTAAATTTGGAGAAAATTATAATTACACATCACAAAACAACAAGAATGCATTAAATAAGTTAGCTTCAGTTAGTTGTCTCAGTTCACTTGAGTTGAGGTCCTAACATGAGTCATGTAGAGTGGTCCCTAAATTTTATGAGCCTAGGGTGAGTTTAATTTGAGTTGTAATGATTTAGTTCAGTTAAACTGATTTAAGGTCAGTTAAACTAGTTCCAACTATTGGAGGAACTAGTAGGAGGTCTAATAGTGGGTGCAACTTCAGTGCTTAACCAGTTAACTAATAAATCAACCATAATTGACTCATGCATGCATGAAATTCAAGTTACTCAATTTATATTGGAGTTCAAGGGCAATGTACTATCAGTTGTATAATTTTCTGAGTTGTATAGGTGGTACATGTAGTCAGAAGGGCCTATAGGGATTGCACAATTCTAATTGGGAATTCCATAATTAATAGGGGGATAATTCCCAAGGAAATAATGGAAGGAAATAGGAGCTTCGCAGGCAACATAATTGACAAAGTATTGGACAGAGTCAACTTGTGAGGGAGTGAGATAGATTATACTTGTGCAAATATTGTTTAGGCTTGAACACACACTGTATTTCTTCTCTATTTTCTGACTAATGCAATACATATAGGAAGGAGTTTTGAGCAGTTTCTTTCCCCTTAGATAAATCCTTGAGCATATGTGATTGAATCTTGTCTCATGTTTATGTTGTGACTTCTCGATCGATTAATTATTTCTGCGGATGAGTAGAGTAGATTCAAGTCTTTTGTTTTAACATATTACATAAGCAATTTGAATCTACAAGGAATTTCTACAAAATATAAGAAAATGAATTTGACCATTTCGGAGATAAAGGATTGTCTCTTTAATGAATTAATACTTATTAATAGTTCTCAATTAATTAATTAAGGGAGTTGGGAGGTTAAAGTGAAACACATATAAATGTTAATTCAAAATTAATATTAATATTAAATTAATTTAAATTAAGAAAGAGATTGGGAGAATAATTAGAAATAGGAATCAGTCAAATTAAAGTAAGAATGAGATTAGAAGTTTAATGGAAAATGTTAGGTCAATTAATAATAATGGTCAATTGATTAATTCTACACTATTATGGGTTATGTTTAAAAAAAAATAGTTATTGGAAACTATATTAATAAAAAAGAAAAGATAAATTAAATATTTCTATACATATTTATATAGAAATAAAATATTAAAATAGAATTAAGTTTCTATTAGATATAGAATAAAAAATAATGATTAATAATGATAAAGAAATGGATGGGTATAAGGTGAGTATTGAAGGGACCATGGAAATTTATCTGAAAATATTATATTAGATTAAAATAAGAATAGGGTAAGAAGCATAAATGTAAGGAATTAGATAGGATGCATAGACAAAATGAGGGGTGAATACACAAAAGAAAGGGGAGGAAGAAGCAAATAAGAGAGACATCGGTTGGAATTAAGCAGAGGTTATATTTGACGGGTCCCCTACCCATTAGAGAATTTTCTTATGATGGTTTCATTTTCAAACTGAGTTTCACATGACTTTTAATATTTACTTTTACTCAACTTAATATTTTTCATATAAAATTATAATCAATGAAAATTCATCATTTTTAATTCTAAAATTTCTTTCATAAGGAGACGACCAAAGTAATATTGAAGTTGAATAACCACAGAAGATATGTTGAATATAGAGTTTGGAGAAAGCAGAAGAAAGATCTTGTACAACATAGAGAAAAGGACAACCTGCACCAACATGAAGAGGTAAAACATCTTTTTGACTTAATCTAAAGTGTTGTACATGTAGCTAAGACTTAGATCAATAGACATAAGTGCTCATAATTAAGGGAGAGTGGATATAATTACTCTCAATTACATTCAATCAACAAATTTAGAAATTTTACATAGAATTTTAATTTAAGAAGTGTTAGTCATGCTAGCACTTTAATTATGAAGTGTTAGTCATACATATATGAGTTAAGATTAAGATATCTAATTTTCGTGGTTTAAATAAATTTAATCATATAGCTTCAAACACTTAAATGAATGCAATTTACTAAACAACAATTGATATCAAAATTATATTATTATGTGGTTTCTCTCTATTCCTATCATGATTCAAAATTTCTACAATCCTATAAATTCAAGTATTTTGAACAAATTATTTGCATCATACTTACAAAGCTAACATTAAACTTATAATTATAACCCTTGGATTCAAAGAATTCACTCGATAAAATTGAGTTTTTGTCCTTGAAGCACCTTCATTTAACAAATGACTGGAATCACTATTTGAGAAGACAAAGGGTGAATGGGTTAATAACTGGAGTTTGAGGTCAAGAACCTGTTGTGCTTTGCAAACAACCCCCCATTTCATATTATTTTTATTTACAAAAAAATTAAAAATATGAAATAGGTCCCTTTTAAAAATAAAATTGATGTCAAAACTCTTACTTTGTAAAAACCCGACAAATCAATGGAGCGCTTTATAAAATGATCCTTAAAAGCAATATCTCTTTAAAAAGTGGAAATAAAGCATATATGTGTTTATTGCGATA
>APFE031070460.1:37506-54595 GCA_000404065.3 Pinus taeda
CATCAACAGTTGGAAGCTTAATGTATGCAATGGTCTGCACAAGGCCTGATATTTCACATGCAGTGGGAGTTGTAAGCAAGTACATGAACAATCCAGGAAAAGAACATTGGATGGCTGTGAAGTGGATTCTTAGGTTTTTGAGAGGTACCACAAATTAAGCATTATGATTTGGTGGTTCAAACATTGCTCTACAGGGATATGTTGATGCAGATATGGCGGGTGATAGAGATAAGAGGAGGAGCACAACAAGGTATGTGTTTATTGTAGGTGTAACAGCTGTTAGTTGGGTCTCAAAATTGCAAAGTGTTGTTGCACTCTCAACAATGGAAGCAGAGTATGTCGCTGCTACAGAGGCTAGTAAAGAAATGATTTGGTTACAAAGGTTTCTGGATGAATTAGATAAGAATCAGGAGTTGGTCAGGTTATACAGTGACAACCAGAGTGCCATACATAGTGCAAAGAACTCTACATTTCATTCCAAGACTAAACATAGGCAACTCAAGTACCATTTCATACAGTCAGCGTTGGAAGATGGACAATTGAAGCTGGAAAAGATACACACTAGCCAGAATCCTGCAGATATGTTAACAAAAGTTGTAACCAAGGAGAAACTGAGAATCTGCTAAGTTTCAATTGGTCTTCAAGTATGATGAAGAAGATGAGAAAATACTAGGTCCAAAGTGGAGCCATTGTCTAGCAAATGAAGTAGCAGTGGAGTTTCTATAATCAGTCTCCAAGTGGGAGATTGTTGGGTGCACCCCAGTTCGTAATGTGGCAGAAACGCCACCCGAAAAATATACGTTGTAGGGGGGGTCCAGGGGGGTGGATGCAACTTTTGGGAGCACCCCCCCTAGCGGGGGGATCGGGGGCAGCGCCCCCAAAGCTAAAAATAGATGTAAAATTGCCTTGTAAATTATTGTAATTTCGTAGGCAATATGGTCCATTCGTTAGGTGGAGATATGACAGTAGAAGTTATGTTTATTTTAGGATTTTTTTCCCTAGAAGGCAACCCCTCGCTATATATGAGGTAATTGTATTGCATCTATATAGATCTGTATTTTGAGTGAGAAAGAGAGAGGAGATTGTGTGAGAGCGAAGAGGGAATTACAGAGGATCTACTGTAGGTTGTATCTATTCAGTTTGTTGGATAATATAAAAGGAAGGACTAGCTATTTCTCCGTGGACGTAGCCCAAATTGGGTGAACCACGTATATCTATGTCTTTCTTGTTTTATGTGTTTGTATTTATGCAATATATTTGATGTGTTCCATTTCTCTGTAATATATAATTTTCTAACAACTATAGTATTGGTATAATCCAAACAATATAAGAGCATACAATAACGTCAACATGAATAAATGTATAAGATAATATAAGGTAATTATATTTATGTCCAACTAATGACCACAAAGTAGGTCGAAGGGAATGTTGAGTACAATGATGTCCATACAAAGTGGGAGAACCAAACAGTCTCCTAAAAAAAGATACAATGCGTGAAGTAAATCAACATCTGGCACTAGCGGAGAAGATCCAGGAGCTAATAAGTCTGAGTATCAAACCCAACTCTCCTAACATCCGAGGCTGAATGAAGAGCACTTAAGAAGCTCAACAAGGTCTGTTGGCCCGATGAAGAGCCGGTGGAAAGTGTGGACTGTCCACTAAATCGTCACCCGGGGGGGGGGGTTCACACGCTTCTGAGGTATGGAGGACCTAGTTCGTCTCCCGGGAATGGATCTGATGTGGATATGCTGCTGAGCTCTTGTGTGGTGGGATGAGGTCCCATAGATCCTCACTAATCTAGATTCTAGATACATACTGGTATCAATCGGTCTCTTAGTGCCCTTGTCTGAAGGTAGTACCCTGAAAAATGTCATGATCTTCTGTGTGGGGTCTGGTTTAATGGGAGGCTGAAGAATATGCGCTCAAAAGATGAGAGCCTCTTGCATAGATGGGGCCAAACATCTTTGATCGGGATACCTGAAAAAGTCGGTGAGGGTTTGAGAATCTCTAAACAAGCAATGAAACCTTCCTATGATCTCGCAGTAGACAGGACATCCAAGAATGAAGTGCATCTCGGTCTTCACTTCCTGTAAATGAAATACCGGGGAGATTCTATCTGGTCTATCCACCAGGTGGTCTGTCTCTACCCGAAGTCTATGAGAACCTACTCTGAACTGGCCTAGAGGAATGTGAAGAGCATGCATTTAGTGGTGAAACATATACTGGGGTCGAAAAATGAGCTTGTCTCTCAACTTCAATAAGTGCTCAACATAGAAGGCCATCTTTGGGTGCAAACCTCTTGGAGGATTGACCTAGGTGACTTGGACAAACTTTTTATGGATGTCCTCCTTGATGATCTTGTTTAACTCCTATCTAGTAGGTAAAAGGTGACTAGGAGCATCTTAAGGGATATTGAAAAGGAGGGAGATGATCCAACTAAATTCCCATTGACTCTAAGAGATTTGAAACTCTTGTAAACCAACATCTTGCTCGACCTGAGGGAGTAGAACGTGCAATAGTCCCAAAAGAGAAATATGCCAAGTAGGGATATCTATCCCTACTCTTTATCGAGTCTGCAAAGTCTTGAACACGATACAAGAATGAAACCAATCTGAAGACTGTCTCAATCCGAAATGGCTGAGATCCAAACTCTGGAAGGATGATGTGCTGTGGTACTGTAAGTTTACATCTAATGATGCAGTGGAGAAGAAGAATCTGGACTCTCCTAGCTAAAGCCCAATCTAACTCAAGTAAATATGGTCCCCAAATCTTTGAGCCATATAAAAAAGTGGGATAGATCAAGGTGTCCATGAGGCTCATCTTAGACGAGATGTCGAAAGCACTATCTCTCAAGAAGGGCTAAGGATCCACATCCTTTGTCGATCCGAGGCTGAAGCGCTAGTCGTAAACTGAAGTGAGGACCTGAGAATTGCACCCCCAAATAAGTATACGTGCCAGTGATCTCAATATCCTCCCCTCTGAATAGGAATTGAAGGTTTGAGGTTTTCTTCACCCCATTGAAGATCATAACCTTGGTTTTACCCAGGTTGACCGTCAACTATCGATGATCACAAAACAAAGCTAAGGCATCTAACTGCCTTTGTAATCCTTTTTGGGATGAGGAGAGGAGGATCACGTCGTCAACAAAGAGTAGAATAGATATCAAAACCTAGTGAAGAAGGCAACCATCAGTGTCCTGGATATGCTCTTGTAGAAATGCCTCCAACACATCAATATAGACCCCAAACAGGGTAGGGGACAATGGACAACCATGTTTGGCCCCAATAGTGCTTCATATGAAATTAGACATCCCATAAGCCACATGAAGACGACCAATAAAAAACTCATAGAGGCGCATAATAGTGGTCAATAGGTTTGCAAAGATGTCAATATCTCTGAGTCTCTGGAGCAAGGCCTCCCTTGGAACAACGTCAAAATATTTTAAAAAATATACGAAACAATAGTAGAATTTCGAAGAGTGGTGTCATGCCTCCTCAATGATGGTGCAAAGGGTGAAGATGTGGTCAATGGTTTGATGAGTCGGTCAAAAACCTTGCTGTACCCTATCTCTAAGCTGTCTCTGTTCAAGGTCACTGGAGAGATTCCTATGTAGAACAATAGCATACAACTTCGAGAACGTGTGGCCCACCATGATTGTTATGTAGTTATTGGGATTTGAGATGGAACCTGATTTGTGGATCAAATGGATGATGTGGTGTGACCATGTCAGTGGAAAACCTTCACGGACTACATGGCTGAAGAGATTAGCCAAGTAGCTAGCCAAAACATGGAAGCCATGCTTAAAGAACTTTGCTTGGCAACCTTTCTCATCGGCTGCTTTGCTACTGTTCATCACCCAAATGACCTCTCTAATATCTGTGTATGAGAATAGGTAACAAGAAGAGGGTGGGGATGTAACATGAATTTGGCCTACCTGGGTATATCATAAAGGTTGGAAGTGTGAGAGAACATAGATGTAGGGCCAAGGTCAGGTGGAAGAGGGGAGCACCAGGGAAAGATGGTACACCAAAATTGTTTAGGAGAGTGGGCAAGGAGAACAGAAAATTCCCGTCTTCTATGAGAGACAAAGATTTGTTTCTTGTGATGAAGGAGACAACGATAAGAAGCTTTGAGGTCATAGTAGAAGGTTTTAGAGTGGGTTAAAGCATATTGAAGTTCTCGATGTAGAGTCTTGCATTCATCATCGTACCACTTGTTCATGGGGCGAGATCCAAATTTAGGGGAGATGGAAGTGGAATGAGTGGAGTGGGGGAAGGATTTGAGTGCTACTTCCCTAATGGCAGATGAAAGACATGTTTATTTAGTAGAAGAAGAATCAATCAAGGAGAATTTGGTTTTCGATGGGAGAATATTACGTAGGGTAGAGGAGAATATGTCAGGGTCTCCTTCGTCAAATTCGAAGGTAGTTCGGGGTGGGCCCTGAGGGGATGGATGGGGTGGAAGGGGAGGGTCAAACAAGTGAGATAAGAAAATAAGTGCATGATCTAAAAGGGGGATGGGGGAGACCAAGAAATGGAGAGTAAAAGGGATAAATTTATGGCTAGCGAGGACATAATCAACTACACTCGCACCCTCGCCATATGGCCGACATCTGAAAAAGCAAGAGTATGGGAAACAGGGGAGACCATTTAGAATCAACAACTCCTGGGCCCTAAAGCATCATCTGACATCGGGTGAAGCCCTACTAAATCTGGATCTATCCCTTGGGTATAAAACACATCTTCTATTCAGCCGTGGAGTGGGATTTGGAGATCTCTAGTACGCGCATTAAAGTCACCTAAGAGGATGGATTCCCCAACAACATAGTACTAGTTTATTCCGGTGTGAAAGTTTATAAATGGGTCCCCATTTGAGCCATTATGGATGGAAAATGGTGAAGAAGATTGGGGAAAGTAACACACTACAATGCAGATGTCCCTCAGAGGAGAGACTCTGACGCTAATCTGAATCCACATAAACTTGGAAAACTCATATTCGGCTACCAAAGATACCTTGTTACAGAGTGAGTCATTATAAAAACAAGAAAATCCACTTGATCCTCTAACTCTTCTCGAGCTCCTTGTCTCCTGCATGCAAGCTAAGATCTAATGGTAACCTGCAATATCTGGTAGGGGTCAAACAGGGCTCGCATGAGTCTCGGTCATGAAGAGGATGTCTGCTGATTTGAGAGCATCATATAAGAGTCCCAAAGATGACTAGAAATATCCATTGCCATTCCAACAACGGATAGAAATGCCTGTACCCTGTCGCCTCCCCAAGCGGGCCTGTCATTTAGAACCTCTAGTTAGGGGATCCCACTCAGGTGGGAAGGAGTCCCAAATGACTACCCGAAGGTTCGTGATAAACTGCCCATTTCCCTGACTGTCATGCTGCCATAACCTATTCTCTAGGTTGTTTAAGTTCCACAACCTGTGATCGAGTGAGGTCATCGTCCAAGAAAATTCTGTTGGGAAGAGAAAACAACTTCCGCTTAGCCTTGAGGGCGCGAAGTTGATCAGATGCAGTTTGGAACCTGAAGAAGAGAGTGGAGTTGTAGCCGAGTCAGGCTCTGTCCAAATATATATTGGGGAGGCTAAGGGTGTCTCGAAGGAACCTAGCCCCTACTTCCATAAGATCCAGAGAGGGGTGGGGTATGGGGAGACCTTGAGATTCAATTCTTTTGCCCGTTTGTTGTGTTCTTTGACAAGTTTTGCTTGCATCACCTCTTCAAATTCTGCAAGAGGGGTAGGAGTTTTATCCTTCCCTCAAACCACTTGTACCAAAGAATTGATGTGTGTGTTCGTTTCTTGTTTGAAGGTGGTGTTATCTCAAAATCAAGCCCTGGAAGGCTGCAAACCAGGAAGACTTCAAGTAACTGTTTCAAACCAATCTTTTGACTAAGGCTTAGCCTCCTTAGCCTGAGAGGGCTCTCTCAAAGGGTTATTAATTTTGACTAATAATTAGATGGCTAACTCTTGTGGAATAACATTGACAAATATGAAGGCTGGACAAACATTACATAAGTTTCCATTGGGCCTATGGAGTCAATCATACTTCAGTAAACAATGATACTGCCTTTACATAGAAGTCAGGCATTTGGCATTTGGATGTTCAGAAGACACTATATAAACCACAGTTCATAAATGCATACAGGAAATCAGAGCACATCAGTGAATTCTGAGTATTACACATCTATGCACGTAGAATACTTAAGGAAAGAATAAATCACACTTCTGGAATGGATCCTTCATGATCCTGAGAAGAAAAGCAGCCACTTATATTACGAACTCTGTCTTTACATAAGCCAACACGTACTTGTTTAAATTTCCACCCTGAGTACATTGCTGCTTCAGCTATATTGAGTTTATAATAGTTGTTTCTCTCAGCATTGAGGGGAATTCGACTTCATCTACTATGACAGCTATTGTTACTTAAAACTAATATTAATGCAATACACCTACTAGGATTCTAGAGACCTATCCAACTAGGAGTGTAACTCCTTATTATGTTACAACAACCTATCTAAGAATTTAAAGCATTATTTGAACTTGCAACTAAAGAAGTGATAATTTTGATGAAGCCTCCACGTGGTCATCGACTGCTGAGACAAACCCTAGAATTAGGGAACATGTTTCCATGTTTTTAGTTTAGGATCTTGAAATGGCACGTGGGACAGAGCCTTTATCTCCTCATCCATGACACATTTTTCGAAACTGAAGGAGGTTTTTGTAGTCCAGGATGTCTAAAACAAAAACCTCTCTTGGTTTTTTAAAATACTTCTCCAGCTGTCCAGAATCAATCCTTGCTGTTCCTAAAAACTAGGAGACTGTCCCTTGCTCTGTTCTGGCTGAAAAATGGGTCTTGGGACAGAGCTCATAACTTCTTCCAAAAACCGTATTTAGCAAAACGGAAGGCGGCTTTTGTGAACCAATCCATGCGAAACAAAAACCTCTCTTGGTTTTTTGAAACACCGTCCCTACCTCCCAGAATGTACCTTTGAAAAACAGGTGTAAAACAGAGAAATATGCCTGTGAAAAACTTGCACCTACAGCAGTTTCGTAGCGCACGTTTAATCACCCATTTCTCCCAGCTCATAATTAATTTGAAGAAACTGAAAGAGGTTTTATTAGTTCAGTATGTTAGGAATGAAAACCTCTTTCAATTTTCCAAAATATTCTTTCAGTTGCTTTGGAGACCTCCTGGAAGTTGACTACTTAAAACAATTTTTTTCCTGAAAAAGGCTGCTTCAGTTACTCCGGTTGTTCTTGATACAATTGCATTGGATTATCTTGTTTTACATACACTGTAGACTTGACCCAAAACCTATTTGAAGGTGCCTTAAGCATCATGAACAAAAATAGCTATGAATAATGATCATCTTCATAAACTTCCTTTCAAAAATGTTTGCCTGTCTTTCAACATTGGTCCATGAAAGCATAATGTGCAGCGACAGCAGTTTCGTAGCGCGCTACGAAACTGCTGTGTGATTTTAAAAACAAAGCTTCAAGTCAAAAATTCAACTCTCTTGATCTTACCTTTGCTTGAAATGGCCCTTCCATCTACCATGAAGTTGTTCAAAACTTACATGCCTTGCTTGAGCCTTCAAAGAACTTTGATGTATGTTGACCCTGAGTTTGCCAAGTGCTTCTTACGCATGAAAGGAACTTGAGAATAACCAAGACCAATTCTCCCTTACCTTACCCTTTTCCTTTGAAATATTTTCAGTGATAACAGGTGGCTTGTTAGGATCGAATTTATTCTTGTTTTCTTTTAAGGTCAAGAATTTATGCATGCAACACACCATTTGGAGCATGGGGAATTTCCTGCTCTTTGGTTTCATGTAAAATCTTATTAAGGGATAAATTATCCCCCTCCACCTCCGAAATTTTGATAGAGAGGGTGTGTAATTTTGAACATAGTTTCTTGTTTTTCAGTTTCAAGAAATTCCATTTTCTACAGCATTTGTTTTATCTGAGCTATCCAGAATGATAAATCTGAATCCATGGTTATATCAGTTAGGCTGAATACCAGTTGCTCTCGCTGGTCTTCAATAACTGATAATTCAGCAAGGCTAAACATGTCATCTTGGCACAACTCGTCTTGTTGCATGAATCCAATCCTTGGGTTTGAAACCCATTCTTTTGTCTCTGTCTTTTCATCAATAGTAAAATTCATCAAATTCATCAAAGGATTTAGAGAAGACTTGTCTACCGCCATCTTGGTATTAGAGTGACTGTCAATTTCGATGGTGGGAAGACTCTGTCAAACATTTGACGTGCATCCTCAACATACCACAAACCTTGCTGAGATATAGCCCTTCCTTCACAATCTTAGAATGGTCAAATCCATCGTGTTTCTAGTCTTTTCAGTCGGCTGCAATTACCTGTGTGGGGTGGACTTGGCCTATGATAATAAGTCTCAAGGGTGGGTGAGCTGGTATCTCTCCTCAGAATGAGTTCGGTTGAATAAAGGTGTTGCGTGAGGAATTTATTTCTCTGCTGGATGGCTTTATCGTCAAAAATTTGGCCTGTGTTGTTTACGTCTTACTCAACTTGGAACTTAAGTGACATAAAATGGTGCAAGTTTGAAATGCATCCACAGGTTTTGAGTGAGTTGCTATAATGATTTACAAAATCACGCCTTAACAGATTCGAATGTTTTCCGTGCTGGCTCCTGGAGCTATTCCTTGTGCTTACGACCAAAACAACAAATATGTCCAGGCTTCACTCCTTTAGTCGAATCAGTTATGTGGAATCTATCCCAGAAATACCTTTGTCTTCAAAGAAAATTCGTCGTCATTTCGTTTCGATCCTCAAAACTCCCGGGGAAAATACAACAAATAACAGCTAAAACGATGACATACTGGATTCTGAGAATATTAAAGAGAATAGGTGGAGGAGGATCCTATACTCTTCAAATTCCCTTCATCTCAATGGCCCATCTCGAAGTGGAGAGGTCAATGACAGTATTGTCACACGAACTCCTCAAACTCGCAGAGAAATTGCAAAAGCATAAAGGGAGGCTAGAATTGAATGGTGATTCATCATTGACGCAAAGGTAGAATAAGAGTTCGATGGATGGGCATCAGAATGCCATCCCACATTATAAACAAGTTTAATTTTTTTTTGTATGATCAAGAAAATTGGAGAATTATACAATGCCAATAACATTAGAAACCAGGTTGGCATAACCTTGATCCACATTCAACACCTAACCACATTAATAATAAGGAAATCATAATAAAATAATTTATAACATAGTACTTGGTAAGTGGTAAGACTATATATATATATATATTATTTTTGTGTGTTGAGGTGTATTACAAGTGGTATTGGATCCACGGTAACTATACCGTGGTCAATTCAGGGCAACCAGGATAGTAACAATTGTGTTTTCTATTCCATAAAAATGAGAAGAGGTAGTGGTAGGATGTCTATGCCACCTACAAGACCACCTACAAGACCCCCAGTTCAATACCTTTTCCGTGACCCAATCAAGAGATTTGGGTTCATTTAGGGGATGAATCTCGATCCACAACTGTAATGTTGATGGAAACAATACAACAACTAAGAACAACGATGGCCAAATTAAGAGCTGATAATGAAAAATTAATGGGAGACTAGGAAAGAATAAATAAAACATTAACAAATATTAGGAAAAAAAGAAATCATCCCCAACTCCCGATAATGGTAAAATGGCATAATCACATAGGCGAAGAGAAAACAAAATACCAGAGAAAATTCTTACACAAGAATCAAAGGGTACTAAGGAATCAAAGGAGGAAGAATATGAAAATGCTTTCAGAGAAAGAATACAAAAAGGAAGAAAGAGACAACAAATAGAATTACAAGGGGAGTTTAGAAAAATCAAACCCTCAACCTTTGACAGTGATTCTGAGGAGGCTGTTGAAGCATGGTTAGTAAATATTAATAAGTATTTTCAAATTTACAAGTACAATGAAAATTTGAAGGCCCATCTGGCAATTTATCAACTTCAAGGAAAAGCAACTATGTGGTGGGAAGAGGTTAAAGCAGTCCAAGGGGTTAATGAACAAAGAATCACGTGGGAAAAGTTTTAGCAATACTTCAAGGATAAATATTTGACTGAATGGTTTTACGATTACAAAGAAACGAAATTTCATGACCCCCGAAAGGGTCAGTTATCCATGGATGAATATGTAACTAAATTTACCTCTTTGTAAATGTATGTCCCTTACATACGTGAAGAATGTTAGTTTTTGTAACATCAGATGTGTTCTAGCCACAGAACTTTGTGGATAGGCTAGAATACATCAAGTATCGAGAACCCATAAATCGTTTATGGAAATTCCACCTAGAAGACTTAATTAGATTATTAACCAATTTTTTAATTTTCTTAAGTCTAAACTTAGGAAAATAGGTTAATTAATCGAGAATAATCTAGAAACTCACATGGATCGACCCAGAGATGATCCTAGCCATCGATTATGTTTTAATCTTGGCCGTTGGTGCTCCAATAGAGGATTATAAGAGGAGGTCGATGTGGTGATGGAGAAATCACTTGAGCATTTCGATTTCTTAACAGATCGATTTTTAGAGTAACAACAATCAGTTGCCAGAGAGTTAGAGATCGAATAGTGAGAGAGGGGCATAGACAGTGAGGTTGGAGGAAGCGATTCCAGATCCAGTGAGTGCATTTGCAGAGAGGAAAAAGAGCCATAGAGAGGTTGATGCAGGGACAACAAATCCTAGAGGCGAGTTCGATTTGCTGAGAGGGAAATAGGTCTTCAGTTCCAGAGGCAGGGAAGAAGTCCCAAAGTGTGAGAGAAGCATAATCCCAACCAACAAAAGGAAGAATGACTTCATCAAAGATCAGTTAGAGGCTTGATGTCAAACAGGTTGCGCAGTGTAGCGCAGAGGTTGATGCAAAGGTTTAGAGGGCTAAGTTTATGAAGGCAAGTTGTGCAAGGGGTTTACCCGTGGGGTGAGGAAAATTCCTCACTACATTTTTTTCCAGTGTTTTTCTCTATATGATTTCCACATTTTGACATCCAGTTGTACTCATAATTTCTCACTACTACATAATAATAAAACCCTCAGCCACTGCACCGATTTTCCCAAGTTGGGTTTTTCTGGGGACTTTTGTTAAAAAATAATTGTATAAATTTTTATGTATGTGTGCTAGCATTTCTCATCTTCTAGCATTTTATTATTATGTAGTTTTATTTGTGTAGTTTGCAGTGTGATTTATTTAGCATTTTCTGTAGCAAACAACAAATAAATTTTTGAATTCGGGCTTCTGTTATCCATATTGAAATTATTCTCCTATGTGATTTCTACTGAAAGTTTTTTCTTAAAACAAATAAATTGTTAACTAAAATTAACCAATAGGAGAATAATTTCTAGTTTCTACAATAGGATTCCATTGTAGGAATTTTCACATGGTATTAGAGTGCAATTGATCGATCAGAGAGCTTAGAGGTGAAAACAAGGAATTTCGCTGCTCAGTGTGGGCACTAGGCTAAAATTCCCAAGGGCAACACAGTCATTCTTCCAGAAGGCTGAGTTACTTGTGGAGGTTCAATTTTTTTGAGTGAGGGGCAGAGAAATTGGATCTCTCTAGATCAAGTGATTTCAAAGGTAGAGGGAGCAGCTCAGATTTTGTGTTTGGCATATCTCTAGCTGGACAAAGAGGGTTTTACAACAAATTTCTAGTGCAAAACCAATGTTAGGGTGGAAGATAGAACACACACAAAGAGAAAATTTCTCTTAGGGTACTTCTCGTCTCAAGAAGTTTCATATTTCCTTGCAGATTGGTAGTATTTGTGAGAAAATCTTCTCATTCCAAAAGGGTGTGCGAGTAGTGTAGCAACAACTGAGCAAAAGGAAAAATGGAGTTTTCAACAGTTCATTGAGATGGCCACTACAGAGCTTTGTGATTAAGACAAGTTGGATGGAGATTCCAACTATGTCATCTGGAAGGTAAGGATGTCCTTCATTCTAGATGAATTTAGCCTGAAAGCCTACATTGACAATGTAGTGGTGGTTCCTCAGGATGCAGATCAATTGAAAGAGTACATAAAGGAGATGACACATGCGAAGTAGTTGATCCTAGATGGAGTAAGGGATCATTTAGTCTCGCATATAGCTGACAAAGATACTGCTAAGTAGATGTGGGATTCTCTTGCCAAACTATATCAGGGTACTTCCGAGCAGCAAAACATCTATCTCGAAGAGAAGATGAGACTCATTTAGATGTATAAAGGGGAAGACATAGACCCCTACCTTACCATGATTTAGGAGGTCTGGGACCAGCTGTCAGCTGTTGGTGCAATGTCTCAACCTTCAAAGCTAGTGTGATCAGCTCTCAACGATGTCTTTCAGGATTGGTAGGTCCTTGTCCAAAGTATATTAGGTAGAGAGATGCTACCAGGATGGGACAAGGTGTGGGACAATTTGGAGTATGATTAGTTGAGATGAGCTATGTTAAAGAGCTCCATTAGTGACAGCAAAAACATCAGATAAAAGATTGTGAAGGAGGAGAAGAATGTGGCCCTCACATCTAAGGGTCCTAGTCAAGGGAAGGGGGAGTAGAGGAAGAAGAATAAGGACCTGTCAAAGGTCAAGTACTTCAAGTGTGGCAATTTTGGCCACTACAATACCTAGTGTCCTCTTAGGAAGAAGGACAAGGAGGAGAAATAGGACTAATAGGTAGCTTCTTTAGAGATTGATAGGTTTTCCTCCATACTAGAGGAAGACTTCACTACGTTCACTGATATACCTCTAGGAGTGAGGTGGGGTGACTTGGTGCTGTAGCCCTAGAGCACAATAGATGGGTCCTTGAGGAGTCCACCTCTTGTATCATTACCTGGATACGGGGGCCCACAATATTCAGTAGCAGGTGTAGAAAATATTGTAGATTCAAATGTTCATGCAATGTACTAAAGAACATGACAAGAATCTACTTCTAATTTCAACCAGCGAAAGCCAATAGATCAATGAAAAAAATATGAACAAGAAGAAGATAAATCAATGTCACATAACACAAGATGTATCTGGGGAAGGCCATTGCTCAAAACCCCACTATCTATATTGCATATATCAGAAATATGAGTGAAGATACAAAGCTTCTTATCATTAGAACAATCCCACACAAGTATGCTAAAATCTCTCAGCTCACAAGCTAGATCTTGGCCAAAACTTAGCCAATTCTGTAGCTCTTCAAGCCCCTAAACTCTTACATAATTCCTAGGATGAATAACCCGTATTTAAATGGAATTCATGCTTATGAAACTGCGCAATCCAAACATAGGATCAATCTATGATGCATGCATGATATTTACACTCATGTAAATAATACAACTGATAATACACTATCCTTGCACTCTAGTCTCAGCTGGGTCTTTCTCAGAACCAACATGCATGAGTTTCTGATGAGGGAATCTTCAGTTAACTAGAGTGACACTTGTGGATGCACTGGTGCACTAATTGACTGTTAACTCTCTATTAGTTCCTCAAACATTTTGGAACTAATTTAAATGAACTTAACTCAGTAAATTGAGTGATCTAATTTCCAACTCAATTTAAACTCATATTGGACCCCTAAAACTTGGGAAGAACATACACATGACTACAAAAGACTTCCAACTCGAAATTCCTAAGATAATTAAGTTAATTAAACTTAATTAACTATTTACAAGTTTCTATGAGAATAAAATTCGATTTTAATTCTCAGTTTAATTCAAGGAAAAATTAAACTGGAATTTCTTGTTGCCATTTCTCAACACTCCCTCTCAACAAGATAAGGGATTATCAGCTACCCCGATCCTGTCTTTGTGAAACTCGAATTTACATCTTGACAATGCCTTTGTCAAAATGTTAGCATCTTGCTTCTCTGTGGGAATGTACTCTAACAACATAATCTGCCTCAATACACAATCTTTGAAATGATGATATCAGATATCAATATACTTGGAACGATCATGAAATGCTGGATTTTTAGAGAGTTTGATACAACTATGATTATCACAATAAATCACAGTTGGATCCATCTGTTGACCAAAAAAGCCAACCAGGATCTTCATCATCCAGATGGCCTCACATGCTCCCTGACTTGCAACCATGTACTCTGCCTCTGCTGAACTGAGTGCAACCGATCTTTGTTTCCTGTTGTACCAAGAAACTGCTGCTGACCCAATACTGAAGATCCCTCCTGATGTGCTCTTTCGGTCAGATGGACTCCTTCATCAATCTGCATCAGTGAAACCTTGAAGCTTCACTCCCTCTATCTGTCTGTACCATAGTCCATTTTGAGAAGTGTCCCTGAGGTATCTCAACACATGCTTTACTTCCTTCCAATATAGCTTGGTAGGCCTAACCATTGCTTGACTAAGTTGGTGAACTGCATAGCACATATATGCTTGTGTGTTCACCAAGTACATGAGTGAACCCATAAGCTACTTGTAAACAATAGCTTCCACTACTTCCCCTGAAGTAGCACCCTCCTTCCTCTAGTTACCTGCTAGAGGAGTCTCCAAGGGTTTGCTGCTCTCTATGTGGAATCTCCTGACTATCTTGTTGGCATACTTACCCTGAGACACAAAAAACTCCCCATCTCCTTGCCATACCTCCATGCCAAGAAATTAATGAATGAGCCCCATGTCGTTCATATCAAACTCTCTTGCAAGGTCCTCCTTGAAAGACTTTATCAACTGGTCATCACCTGTTAGTATGAGATCATCAACATAAAGTACAATGATCAACAAATTACCTTCCACCACTATGTGGTACAGGTTCACATCCACTTCACTCTTTGTGAAGCCCAACCTAGTGAAGTAACTATGTATCCTTGTGTACCAAGCATGAGGTTCTTGCTTCAGCCCATACAACGCTCTCTTGAGCCGACACACATGCGACTCATGGTCAGAGGTCTCAAAACCTTCAAGCTGCTCTATGTACACTTCTTCCTCAGTCATGCGATTAAGGAAGGCTGTCTTCACATCCATCTGATGTATCTTCCAACCAATCTATGCTAATAGTGCCAATATAGATCTGATTGATGAGTACCTTGCAATAGGAGCAAAGGTCTCATCATAGTCAATCCCCTCTACCTATGAAAATCCACATGCCACAAATCTAGCCTTATTCTTCTCCACACTACCATCTATAGCTTGATTTACCTTGTAAAGCCAGTGGGAGCTCACCACTGACTTGTCCTCTGGTATCGAGACCACATTCAAACACTGTTATGAAGTATGGAGTCATACTCCTCCACCATGGCATCAACCCAAACCGGCTGCTACACTGCTTCCTTAAAGGAAGATGGCTCTGTCACAACACATTTTCCCATAAGAGCCATGTGTCCAGTGTACCTCTCAAGTGACCTCCTCTGCCTGTGTTGAGAAGTGGGTGCTCCCACATTCTCCCGTCCATCATCCAACAATCTGTCAGCCTCTCTAGTGTGCTTTCTTCCCTCTCTGACTCTGCCTGAGTGGATGTCTCCACTCCCGGATCCCCTGCATGTGGCTTAATCACATCAATCTAAGGCTTCTCAACCTTAAGAGATAAAAGCTCCTCATTCACATGTCTCCCTCTCAAGGGAAACTCGCATGGCCTTCTCCTCATCAAATTTGACATCCCTACGAACCACTGTCATCCTGCTGGTTGAAAAGTAAACCCACTAGTTGTGAGGTGTGTTAGTGTACCCCAAAAATATACCCAACTTTTTTGTTGGCTCAAGATTCTTCTATTCATCTTTGGTCACATGACAATATATCGATGACCCAAAAATCCTGAGGTGACCAACATCTGGCCTCTTACTGGAATAAGCTTCCTCTGGTGTCTTCATCTCAAGTATCTGATGTGGGCTACGGTTCTGAACATAAACCGATGTGTTGCATGCCTCAACCCATAAGTGTAGTAATAGGCCTCGATCATGCAACATCACCCTTTCTTCCCTTAATATGCTTCTGTTCTTCCTATCGTCCACCCCATTCTATGTAGGGTTATGGGGTGTTGTCAACTCCCATTTATTCCCTTCCGCTGCACAAAAGTTCTCAAAATCATTTGAGACATACTCACCACCGTTATCACTCTGTAGAGATTTAACCTTCTTGTACGACTCTTTCTCCACCAATGCTTTAAACTCACAAAACTTTGTGAAAGTTTGATCCTTTTTCTACATGAAAAATATCCAGCATTTACGAGAATATTCATCAACAAATATAGCATAATACCTGTGTTTGGCCATGGATGTTGTCGAGAATGGCCCACACACATCTAAATTGACTCGCTCTAGAATAGCCTTTGCTCGACTATCTCTGCTGTGAAAGGAAGACTTGGTGTATTTTCCCAAAGTACACCCCTTGCATGTATCAACTTCCTCAAGCGTACCTTTGGGAAGACCGGTAGATATTTTCTGAAATATCTTCAAAGCTCGATGATGCAAGTGGCCCAATCGCATGTGCCACAACTCGCCAACATCTCAGCTCTGCACCCTTTCTTCTTTTGTGATCCAAGCAACAAACTCCTCTACCTCCACCTTATAGAGATTCTTCACCCGAATCCCTATCTTATTTACTTGACCCGTGGCTATGTGTAGAAGGAACACCTTTCCTTTCAAGAAGATCACATCATAGCCTCTATCCCCAAGCATGGAAATGGATACCAAGTTCTTCTTCAGCCCGAGAAAATACATAACATTCTTCAAGGTGAGTGGAGCCCCATGATCCCTCTGAAAAGTAATCATGCCCAATCCAATAACACTATACTTACTGTCGTCACCCACCACGATATGCATATGGAGATCTTTCTCCTCTAGGTAACTGAATAACTCTTTATCGCAAGTCATGTGGAATGTACCTCCACTGTCTAAGTACCATACAATTCCCATCATTAAGGACACCATGCATGTAATGAGGGAAAAGTCTAATTCGAATTAAGAGGCCAAAGCCTCACTTGTTGATCCTCCTGAAGACTTCTTCTTGGACTTTTTGAGTGGACAATTTGTAGCAAAATGGCCCAGCTCATGACAATGAAAGCACTTAACTTTCCTGATGTCTTTCTTCTTACCTCCATGATACGAATCTGATTTGGAATGGGAAGATTCCCCT